>PVJS01001823.1:0-29121 GCA_004027185.1 Glis glis
GGGCTGGGGGTGTAGCTCACAGGTAGAATACCCCTGGGTTCAATCCCCAGTATCACACACACACACATACACACACACACACACACATACACACACACACACACACACACACACACACACACAAACTTGTATATAATCTAAATCCTAGACTGAAAGAATAGTAAATAAAAAAGTAGTTGAAGAAACAGCCAGAAACATCCCAAATTGTGTGAAGGGTATTAGCACACAAATCCAAAAAGTTCAATAAACACAAAGCAGGATAAACACTGCTAAAATCCAAAGATAAAAGAGAAAAATCTCAAAGGCAGTCAGAGAAAGAAAGGATACTGCATATAGAATAGGAATGACAGCTGACTTCTGTAAGAAACAAAAAGGCCAAAGGGCAGCAGAATGACTTTTACCATAACAGAGGAAGAGAAAGCAAACCTGTGAACCCGTAATTCTACATCCAGGAAACCTATCACCCAAAAACGAAGGCAAAATAGACACTGTCAGATACACCGAAACTGAGATTTCATCCCTAGCTGACCTGTGCTATATAAAATACTAAAAGAAGTTCTTCAGGCTGAAGGAGAACTCAGATCCAAGAAAAGAAGGAATGGTGATCATCAAAAACAATAAAAATGAGGGTACGAAAGACTATTTTTCTCTTAATCTCTTCAAAAGATACAACCCTAAAAAGTCATAAAACTGCACTTTCAGGTTCCCAATGTAATATGTATGAAAACAACAGCACAGAGGATGGAAGCATGTGTCTGAGAGGATGCTGTTACAAGCTGCTATGTTTTTTAAAAACGTTTAATAGAGAAATTAAAACACAACACTAAAATAGACTCAATTAGCTGGTTGTGGTGGCACATGCCTATAATCCCAGTATTTGGAAGGCAGAGAGGAGGATCACAGGCTGGAGGCCAGCACATAGTAACTTAGCGAGCCCCTATTTCAAAATAAAAACCAAAAAGGGCTTGGGTGAGGCTCAAAGGTAGAATGCAGGGCCCTTAGGTTCAATTCCCCACTACAACCATAAATAAATAAAATACATTCAATTAACACAACAGAAAGAAGGAAAAATTAACAGAGGTACAACAACGGATAGGAAAAATTGAAAGCAAATAGCAAAATGGCAGAAATAAACCCAAACATCTTAATAGTTAAATATAAATGGACTACGCACTCCAATGAAAAGGCAGAAAGGATCAGAGTAGATACGGAAGCAAGACTCAGCTATTTACTAAAAAGAACAGAGACACTATCAATATAAATACATATAGGTTGAGAGTAAGAGAATATCATCAACAAATACATTATAATAAATAGTAAACATAAGAATGCTCGAATGGCTGTATTAGCACAGTGGGTTGCAATATACGGATTACTGTCAGAAACATTTCTTAATGATAAAAGAGTCAATACCTAACAAAGACATAAACATCAAATACCTTTAAATGCTTAAAATGGAAAATAAGGTAGGCTCTTAACTGTTTCCTCTTTATGAAGCTAGAAAAATACAAGCAAACTGAACTCAAGAAAGCAGAAGGGGAAGAAATCGAATAGTAGAAATCTACAAAAAGGAAACAAGCAACAGCAAAAATCAATAAGGGCAAAAATTGCTTTGACAACATTAAACTGATAAACTCATAGCAAAGTCTTGCTTAAGAAGATAAAAGAGAAAGAAGGGGGAGCACAGAGCACCAATGCCATAGAGGAAGGGGATAGCACTATAGATCTATAGACGTGAAAAGGATAAGCCAAAAGGATAACCCAATAAATCTGACAAATTAGATCAAATTAATAAATTCTCTAAAATAGCCAACATACTGACTGACAAAGATGAAATAACAAAAATGAAGCCCTATATCTGAACCCAATCTGTTATCAAAAAATATCTTATGAACAAAACTCTAAAACCAGAAGTTTTACTGGTGAGTTTGAATAAAGAAATTTTTTTTTTTTTTGGTACTGAGGATTGAAGCCAGGGGCATTCTCTATATATTTTGTCACACCAATATTTGGTCTTACTGATTTTCGTTGTTGCCTGTTTTCTTTGTCAGAGTTCTACTATTTAGTTTCTTCCCCTTCTGCTTTCTCAAGTTCAATTAATGAGTTATATCCCAGGGCTTTTAATTTTTTTGAAACAGTAAGTTGCTGAGAAACTCAGTAAGTTGCTGAGGGTCTCACTAAGCTGCTGAGGTTGGCCTTAAACCTGGGATCTTCCTGTCTTAGCCTCCAAAGTACTGGGATGAACAGGTATGCACCACCATGCTCAGCTTGAACAAATATTTAAGGGGAAAAATAATCCCAATCATAAACAAAATCTCTCAGAAAATAGAAGAGGGGGCATATTTCCCAACTCGTTTTTTGAGGCCAGAAAAACTGATTCTAAAACCTAACAAAGACATAACAGGAAAATAAAATTGCCTACAATACCCCTCTTGAATACAGATGTGAAATTCTTCCAACAAACTATTAACAAATAATGGAGAAGGGGGCACTGTTCCCAGTAGAAGGCCAAGCAGATCATTAACAGGCACTAATACCAGCGGATGCAAGTTTGGTGAGAAAGCACACACTCACCCAGCCGCAAGGTGAGGCTCCTTCTCACATGCAGAGGGAAACAGCACACGGGAACCTGGCAAATGCCGTCTGTCTACCGAGGGCTCAAAATGAGCAGCAGTAAGAGTCAGCCTTGTGCCTCCTGCCATGGCACACTGGGACACATCATTTCTATGATGCTCCTGCCACAAAGACAGTCTGCCTCCAATCCTGAGGAAACACGAGACAGCCACACCGGGAAACAGTCTACAAAAGAATGGCCTCTACTTCTGCAATACACTAACGCCACAAAATTCAAACACTCGGGAACTGTTCTAGATTAGTGGAAACCAAAGAGATACGACAACTCAATGCAATGAGGGACCCTCACAAATGACGACACTGAACATGAACTCTACGTGGGGGAGATCAGCAGAGCATCAGTGCTAACGTTCCTGCTTTTGATCATTGCGCTACGGTTGTGTAAAGAGGATTTTCTTGTTTTTAGGACATACACACTTAAGTACTTAGATGCAAAAAGACACAATGTCTCCAACTCATTCTCAAATGGCTAAGGCAAAAAAAAGATATACGTGTGTGTGTGTGTGTGTGTGTATGTATGTGTGTGTACGCACACACGTGCACACATGCATGCGCAGGCATGTATATATAAAGGAAAGGAAAGAAAATGATAAAACAAATGGAACTGAACATAAACTACTAGGAAAGCTGGATAAAGGGTATACAGGAGTTCAGATTACTATTCTTGCAACTTTTCTGTGAGTTTGTAACTACAAAAAAAAAGGTACCCAAGGAAATTTTTTTAAAAAGAACTCTCAGCCAAGCCCACTACCTATAATCCTAATGACTTGGGAGGCTGAGGCAGAAGGATCCCAAGTTCAAGGCCAGGCTCAGCAATTTAGCAAAACCCTGTCTCAAAATAAAAAAGGCTGGGTATGGTGGTGCACACCTGTAATCTCAGTATTTGGGAGGCTGACAGGAGGATCGCAGGTTCAAGGACAGCCTCAGCAACTTAGAGAGGTCCTCAGCAACTTAGTGAGACCCTGTTTCAAAATAAAAATAAAAAGGGCTGGGGGTGTAGCTCAGACGTAGAATGCCCCTGGGTTCCATCCCCACTACCACCAATAAATAAATAAAGGTCTGGGGATGCACTCCCTCCACAAACAAAAAGAAGGAAGGAAGGAAGGACTTTGTCTCCGAAGCCTGTCACTCTCAACATGTACGCAGCACTGCCCCATCTACAGGAGAAAAGATCCTGGGCAGGTAACCCACCCATCGCTGTTTGGAGTTTGCAGACAAGCAGAAAAGAGAGAAAACCCCTCCGCAGTGCGTGCGTGTGTGTATGCGCATGCGCGAGCACATGCAACCCCATAACACAAATAAGGAAAAGGCATGTGTCTTCAAACTTAGAAGACAAACAGTTCTGATCTGATTCTCTGCAGAGTCGCACAAAGTGACAGCTAGATAAATGAGGATGTGAGCTTCGGTATCCAGGGTAACAGGCAACTAAAGAGTTCCCAGTGCCTCCTTCCACCCCTCCCCCTCTGCCACACCCACATGACCTTATTACCACACAGTATAAAACAAATGCAGAATCATTAAAAGTCAGGACAGAGAGTGACGAGAAATGATGTTCCTGTGGCCCTGGGAACCACTTGTATGGAATGACGATCTCCACTTAGTTGCTTAGAGCCAAGCATTCTTTATAGTACATAACCACAGCATTCTTTTTAAATAAATGCACAAATAAAAATGAGCTTAAAAATAGGAATGACGACAAAAAATGAGGAAGCCTTAATGTGAAAACGTGTTGCGAGAGAAAAATAGGCTTCTGACAATTAGTTATAATCTCAGAATGCTAATGGCCTCCCTGCAAGCAAGAGGAATTATAATTGGTCTCTGGTGGCCTGTTTATCCTGTCTAGATATAATTACAAGATACAGCTCTTGCAGTTTTTAACCAATCCATTCATCCAACAACTAACATTTATTCAGCACTGACGCTGGGCCGCGCACTGTGCTGGGTGCTAATGGCGCAACGAAGCCAGGGCCCCATGTTTAAGGAGCTCAGCGTCTCCAGGGAGAAGTCAAGAGAACATCACAACTCAATTGTTAAGTGACAGAAGACAGACACACACCAACCCTTCTGACTGCAGAAAGGAGAGTCACTGATGTCGCATGGGTGTCTAGAAAGACTTCGCAAAAGAGAAGGCACATGAGTGGGAAAGCAGGAGCCTGCACCCGCGGCCCATAGGCAAGCTGTGCTGCGACTCGCAGGGGGTTATCCTCAGTCGTCCCGATCACGGATGTGCTGGCGTTGTTAGCATCACAGTCAACTGACTGCGACCCCCCATGAGAACAAAGTCTAATGAGGAGATGTATACTTGTTCCAGTGGCGTGCGGTCTCCTTGGGAGTGAGAAGCCTGTGCTCCAAGCGGCACCATTCTGAGTGGATGTGTGTTGATGTATACACAGATGTGGCGATGCTCAAACCATATGGCCACCAAGAGAGCCCCAAATACAGGAGGCGTCGCCAAGCCCAACTTGTTGCTCCCTCCTCTACCGCCCTGCAAGCTGACAGTGCCCCAAATCACAAGCACATGCTGGTGCCAGTGCTGGGGTCACCCACAGACCAGCAGACTCAAACCCGCTCTCCTGGAGGAGCTCTCAAGCTCCTGTGACTGTCCTCTCCTCCGCGGATAATGCGGATAATGGAGCTCCACTCCACCAACACTGGCACCTCCCAGCTGACTAGAAGTCGGCGCTGTGTGCGTTCTGCAGCTCCTGGGTGCCCGAGAGGCAAGTCCCCGCCAAGGCCCCTTGGCCTCCAGGCTCTGGGAAAGCAGGACCAAAGCAAACACGGGCCAGACAAGACGGCCACATTCTGCCCCCATCGGGGCTCCGGGGGAAGAGAAACAAAAACAGAGGTCCTCAGAAACACTGGGGAACAGAGCCGTGTGCCTGGCCTGGGTGGGCAGTGGGGGTCCAAGGCCGTGTCACTTCTCACGGCCACATCTGAAAGCTCAGAATTCAAGCCGTGGAACCAGCAACTCGCTCTGAATGAGACAAGATTTATGTGAACTAATTTGTTCTGCAAGTGATTTGTGGAGATAGCTTTTGGAAGGTTCTTATATTTTCCAAATATTTTGACCCAAAAAAAAAGGAAGAAGAAGGATATTGCTGACAAGAATAGAGCGTTTGTGAACAAAATAAAATTCATGCAAAAATGTCATTAGCATTATTTTTCATGGTATTATCAGTCTTTAGGGATAAGATATTTGTTGTCAATTGTAACCTTGGAAACTCGCCTAACCAACTGCCAAATGAAACAGAAGATCTGGTTGGCAAAGTCCACTGCTCAGCTGCCACATACCCCAACTAAACGCTATTATCCAGGTTCCGTTTGCAAAATAAATTTAATTTCTTGTAGAGAAACTTGAAATTTATAAAAGAACTCTGGAGAATTTGAATTTTAACAATCAATTATTCTTCAGCCTGATTCATCTTATAAACATATGGAATATGCAAAAATTAAATTAGTTTAAAAAGCCAGACCTTTAACGCATAGTTGAAGAAAACTTTTACATAAATGAAGAAAAATTGCCAAATGTTCTGAGGCTGCAGTATAATTTTTTAGCTCCATGGAGTATAATGTTTTTGCATTTTGAAAAAGAGTACAATTCCTTTTTCTAACGTCATTCTTTTCTAAACAAAAAAACCCAACTATCTTCTATCTTTTATTTTTCTCATAATTACGGCTTGTGATTTTTTAAATTCTTTATGTACAAATTTTCCCTAAAATGTTGTGATAATCCTGGAGCTATGCACTTGTATAATGAAAACAGAAAGAGTCATGCCATACCCCCACATTTGCACGGGTCGATGAAGGAGTGGCACCTAGAGAAAACAAGCCGGCTCACGATGCCACCCCCTGAGCCACAGAGGAAGGTACAAGGCCAGAGTGTGGCCAGTAACAACCAGCACTGGCTCAGCAGCGCTGGTTTGCAAATGCAGGCTCCAGCAAGCAGGAAGTCGGACTGTGCCATCATTAACAGTGGGCACAGAATCTCACACACCCAAGAGACAGTAAGATTACCCATTGAATGTGGGGGCACTGAGTACTTATACTGTTTCTGTCACTGTATATATATATATATTTTTTTTTTTTTTTTTTGCGGTACCGGGGATTGAACCCAGGGGCATTCTACCTCCGCGCTACACCCCCGGCCCTATTTTTTATACTTTATTCTGAAACCGGGTCTCACGAAGTTGCAGAGGGCCTCACTAAGTAGAGAGAGAGAGAGTCAGGGAGAGAGAGAGAGAGAGAGCTGAGGCTGGCTGCAAACCCAGATCCTCTGGTCTCTGCCTCCCAAAGTACTGGGATTACAAGCGTGCGCCACCATGCCCGGCTCATTGTATATCTTTAACTGATAGAAGCATGAACATTCTTAATATCATTTCCCAAATGACTGCAAACTTATTCCCCATATTTGTATTTTTATAGTGACTCATCTTCTTTTTTCCTTTCAGTACTGGGACTTGAACCCAGGAGCATTCTACCACAAAGCTACACCCCTGCCCATTTTTTTATTTTTTATTTTGAAACAGGTTCTCACTAAATTGTTGAGGATCTTGCTAAGTTGCTGAGGCTGGCCTTGAACCTATGATCTTCCTGTCTTAGCCTCCCAATTAGTGACTCTTCTTATTTGCTAACCTATCTACTTTAGTCTTGCCCTAAATTATAAAACAAGCCAGGCGTGGTGGCACACACTTGTAATCCCAGTACTTGGGAGGAGGAGACAGGAAGATCGCAGGTTTGCAGCCAGCCTCAGCTATTTAGTGAGGCTGTCCACAACTTAGTGAGACCCTGTTTCAAAATAAAGAATAAAAAATAGGGCTGAGGATGTAGCTCAGAGGTAGAGTACCCCTGAGTTCAATCCCCAGTACTGCAAAAAAAAAATTATAAAAGAGATATGCTGGTTTATTTTATTTATTTATTTATTTATTTATTTATTTATTGTGTTGCTGAGGATTGAACCCAGAGGCATTCTACCTTCAAGCCATACCCCCAGCCTGATTTTATTTCTTATTTGGAAACTGGGTCTATCTAGGTTGCTGAGAGTCTCACTACGTGCTGAGGTTGTCCTCAAACCTGCGACCCTCCTGTCTCAGCCTCCCAAGTACTGGGATTACAGGCATGCACCACCACACCTGGCTTACATTTTTTTTAATTGCCCAAGTACCACCCAAAATTATCTCAAATACCACGTTAGATTCCTTACTTTGAAAAATAAGCTCCATGATCCAAGCAGGCTAAGGGTTTACCTTTGAGTCTCAGCATCTTGCTCTGCAGGGGTCTGGCCAGCTGCTCGGCTACCCCACATCACTCTGATTTCTTGAGCCCTGCCTTCTTAAAACAACTGGTGCTCAAAGGATTACCACTTCCACAAAGGCTCAGGGCTGCAGGGTGAGCTTTCTCTCACCTAGGCTGAGGTACCGGCTACCCTGTTTATGGAACAGTGCTGGTCCAAATCCAACACGTGACGCTGCAAGTCCTACATAAGCCAATGTATGGGACAGTCCCAGCAGGTGCTGACAGTTGCTACCTGAACACACTTACGCTCACAGCTTCCGCTCTGTATTCGTCATCGCTGTCGGGGGCAGACAGCTCCAGCAGGATCGGACACACCTTGTTTTCAATATCATGCTGGAAAATTAGATCTTGTTCCAGAAGAATCAAGAGAACTTCCTGACTAGATTTTCTAACCTAGAGGAGGGTAAAAGGCAAAAGGTAAAACACACACAAATAGAACACCGAACTCCCAAGCTGGCCCTCTATCTTTCCCCAGATCTGCATGCGAGCCACTCAGTCCCCTGCCCTCTCACACATACTTCCCGAGACCCCTGTGCCCAGCAGATGGTACCACTCCTGCACTCTCAGTCTAGAGCCTCCTTCCTCCCTGAACTCCATTAGGGCTAGGTCCCAGTCTACACTTGAATAGGGCCTGGCACTTTCTGTCCACAGATCTTCCCACATTTCTTTCTCTCTGTCTCTGTCTCTCTTCCATAATTGCCACCTGTGTCCCCCGCCGCAGAGGGCCAACTGGGGGCAGGCACCAAGTCTGATTTATCCTTTGTACTCCAGCACACCCTTAGGATCTGGCTATGTGAGACACAAAATTTTTCATTCTGTTAGGATTTACTGAATGAATGCATGATTTAGTGCCTTCCCCCTCCGTGGGTTCAAGAACTGGAAACGTGGCACCCTCCTCCTGCTACTTTGCAAACGCCGGCATGCCACAGCTGACACAAGAGCTACATCTGGTGCAACAGGATGCTGCAGAAGAGGGGACCAGAGAGGAAAAGAAAGACTTCTTGGCTGACAGAAGAGGTGGAGGAGCTCTTGTCCTTTGCCATCACCATGGAGTGAGCAAGCACTAGAACTCAGAAGGACCCAAAGAAGCTGGATGGCCATTGTTAGGAAAATCAAAGCACATAAAATTCCCACTTAGAGTTGTAAAATACACAACCCACCGCCGTGATGGGAAGGCAGGAAAACAGTGACGGGCCCCAGAGGTGTGTGGACAGAGCCCCAGAGAGTCGCCGAGAGCAGGTTGTGAGAGGGCAAGCCTGAGAGACTGGGGCCATGAAGGCGATGCGGCACCAGAGCTTCGGACCAGCCACAGAGAAGGGTGTTTCGGGAAGCTCATCATGACAGCGGTGCTCTGCGTGAACCGGAGGAGACCAAAGACCCAGGAGACGAAAGACTGACGGGCGAGGTCAGGAATGCAGCTCCACAACCATCCGGGCGGCAGGAAGGCCGAGCCAGGAAAGGTGACACTCAGCAATACCAGCAATACCGCCCAGAACTGGAGGCACAGCAAGAAGAAGCGAGCCTCCATGATGACTCTCAAGTGTCAAGCTCTGATTAAGGGTCGGCATGTGTCAGGAGCTGAGGACACGAGAGGACGACAAGGAGAGACAAACCCGCCGCTGCACAGAGATGTTCCCTGGGGCCATGGTGGCAGATGAGACCGTGGAATGAACCCTGGCACTGTGAGAAAAAGAAGACCAAAGGCGAAACCTGAAGAATACCAGCCTGAAGGACGGGCACAGGAGCAGGGGCCGGAGATGGCACCTGGGAGCGACACGGGCAAGAGGTCAGGGAAGAGGCAGGAGGAGGCCCAGGAGCCCAGGGGTGACGCTGGACAGGAATGCTGTGCAGGCCCCTGATCAGCAGTTCACCAGCCGAGTCATCTTGGGCAGGTGACTTAGGCTATTTAAGCCTCAGTTTCTTCACCTGTAAAAGTGGCAAATAATACAGATGTCCCTAGGCTTATGATGGGGTTCTGTCATGACAAACCCATCGTTAAACTGAAAATACATTAAGTCAAGATGCATTTAATTACGTATACCTTACCTACCAAACATGGCAGCCTAGCCTAGCCTGCCTGAACACTTACATTAGCCCCCAGTTGGGCAAAATTTTCTAACAGAAAGTCTGCTTCATAATAAAGTGTTGAATACCTCATGTAATTTGTTGAATACTGTACTGAAAGTGAAAGACAAAATGGTTATCTGGGTACCTCTCTGCACCATTGTAAAATCTAAAACCCTAAGTCAAACTACTGTAAGCAGTGGACTGTCTTGAGAATCGACCTTATCGGGCTTTGGTGGGAGGAAGGGACCTAGCGGGCATCAAGGGCTGAGGCCATACTGAGTGCTGGTCTTCCTTGTTACAAAGCTGCCCTCACCAGGTCCAGGGAGGGAGTGTCTCGAGGGTCCCAGTGAAAACCACGAAGACCAGAGCAAGGGTCCAGTCAACCTTTCACCCACCAGCGGAGGCGGAGCAACTTAAATGACCGATCAGCACCCAGTCCAAGTTTCTACAAAAACGCCAAGTGGTTAACAGTGACAAAGGCACAAATGGATTAAGCAAAGAAAAAAAAAAGAAGTGTATCGATAAATCATGGGGAACTATAAATGCAGTGCTATAAAACATTTCAAATGAATGATCGGGAGCTATCCAGAGCGATGTGGAAGGATCTAGAGCCCAGAGGAATAAAGCAGTCAACAGGACGGAATGCACAATCCAACGCCACGTGTGAGGTGTCAGCGCGGCCGAGGTGAGACGCGCGCTTCCTCGAGTCCCTGTCACAGTGGGCCGTCGGGAAAACCTGTGGAAGGGGACTGATGTGCGCGCTCGGAACCACAGCTGTGACCTCTAAAGCCAAACCAGAGGGCACTGAGCAGACCTGCAAAATGTGGACTTTGGGGGCTTACTCCTCTCGGGTGATTATTTTAAGATATTTTAAAAATTGAAATTATTAAAAAAAAAAAAGCTCTGGATTGTCTGGATGAGCAGATACCTATCGATCAGCTTCCAGGAGCGTCAGCCATGGCCCGGGAAGCAGACGGACACCCAGTGGAAGCCCAGTGGAGACAGTGGCTCCCTCTCCAAGGAGCTAGGCTATAGGGGACAGAGTGCACGGTGCACTCCAAGGTCAAGGCCAGGGAGCGGAGAGACGAGGGAGACTGAGGCACGAGCACAGTGGGAAAAGAAAAGCCAACGAGAGAGCTAGAAAACAAGATGCTCTGAGCCAGATGGAACCAGAGAGAAAATGGAGATATTCAATTTGAGAGGACATTTGACTGGGATGGAGGGCAGGAGCTCAGGCTGGCAGAGGGAATGTGGCTACAGGGCAAAATGCAGAGTTGACAGCTCATTCAACTCCACAAACCTTCACTCAAGTGTCTTCAGGTGCTTGACCCTGGGCAAGGTCACAGAGGTCACGAAAATAAGAACATTCCCATAGTCAGGGGCTCAGCCCCAGGCATGCAGAGCAGCTCCCGGTTAGGCATCAGAAGGGCCTCCACCATCCCCAGACAACAGGTGAGCTGCACAGGTGAGCTCCAGGAACCAGGTCTGCTGCCCAGCTTGGCACATACCTGACACCTGCACCCCGCTTGCCCGCACCTCGGCCCCTCGCTCTGAGTCGAGAACATGCTGAGGAGTATTGTTTGCCAGACTACACAGCAAGGTAGGAAAACTAAAGGGGCCGTCCATGCTGGCCCTGGAGCTCCGAGCCCGCGACAGCAGTCCTCACAAGCAGAGGGGTATCGCCCCAGCAGTGGGAAGGGCATGCCTTGCCTGAGTGATTGGGGTTCATACCTGCCAATGAACCGGCTGTCCTCAGAGGCAGACCTACCACTGTGTGCGAGTCCATCTCGGCAGAGCTGGACTCCTGACCCACCAGGGACCACTGGGCCCTGCGGCAGCGCGCTGAGAATGTCTGCAAGGTGAGCAGCTGTCAACGTGAGAACAGAGAGGGCGGGCGCCGGGAAGAGCGGGCCCTGGCAGGGTCGATGATGGGATGGGATAGACGGTCAAAAAGGAGTCAGGGCTCAGCCAAGGGGCATTAAAGGGCCTGCGTGTACTCAGTAAGACTGGCTTCCTCACAGCGCTGGGTTTAAATAGTAGCACAGGAAAGGGGGGCTGCCTTCAGGTTGTGCATTTATGATAGAAACAAAGAAGACGTGGCTTGGGTCTAACTAGATGTAGGAGGTGAGAGGGAAGGATTTGATGGTTCCCAGGTTGCGGCTCAGGGGAATTGAATGAAACGGATGGTGGTTCCGTTCATTGCGGTAGGGATGAAGATTGAAGGCCTCTATTTTCTCAGTGATGTAAAAGGCAAGGTCACCTGCTTGGCGCGAGGCAGGACGAGGTGAGGGGCCTGATGAACGTGGCAGAGGTCTAAGAGAGCTGCCAAGGGTAATGTGAAAAGCAGCTGGCGAGGGACAAGGAAAAGGATTGCCACGCCGTGCTGCGAGTCCAGCCACGAGTGGAACCCATAAATTTGAACTGGCGCCAATCAATGCATGATGGGACTCCCTCCCACCAAGCTCGGCAACCGAGAGCAGAGGACGCGGGGGGAGGGGCCAGGGCAGGCAAGCAGAGCCAGGGACCGCTGTCAAAAGGGAAAAAACAACAACAACCCAGAGGTGATGTAGGGATGCGCCTGGAGGGTGGGATGAAGAGGGAGAGGCTACGAAAGAACAGGATGCAAACGCAAGCAGGCAGAGTTGGCTGTGCGGCCACAGGCCTCCAGGAGCGAGAAGGCTGGGTCAGCAGCGAAGCAAAGGCGGGCAGGAGCTGGTCACAGTGGAAGGCCAGGCCTGCGCGTTCAGGGGCATGGCGGCTCTGGGGACAGTGGGAGGCAAGGAGCCACCAGGGCAGGGGCAGGGCGAGGCAGAGTGCAGGCTGAAGTGTGGAAGGGTTGGCAGCCACCGGTACACCCTTCAGCAAACACAGAGCAAGAGTCGGGCTCCATGCTGGATCCTGGAACTGAAACCACACTGCCTGCCTCTACCTTCCAGAAGAGAGTATAAGTCAATGACAGATGACAAAGGTCAAGAAAACGTCCAATCCCCCACCCCGTATAATATCATCTTCACGAATGTATTTGAAGAAAAAAGTCAACAGAAGCATAAAACTGCATCCTTTATGACATTCACTGTATCTATAGCACACAAAAAGGCGGAGGGGGAACAACACTAAGCATTCAACAAAATTAAAAAGAAGAAGATTATGAAGAAACAGAGGAAAACGTCTATGGCCCACAGATGGGCTTTTTGGGGAAGAAAATCTGTCCTACTCATCTCTTTATCCCCAGGCACAAAGTGCCATGCGTGCCTCATAATGGGCACTCAGAGCCTGTCAGAGTAAATGAATGAATGGAAGAAATGGCATCACATTAGACCCATGTGGGAAACACGCAAGCACCCAGAGAGGAGAATGCAGAAAAACCAAAATACCCACGCTAGCAGAGCGGAAAGAGGACGGCTTTTTCCTTATTTGAAAACTCCATTTAGTCCTGTCACACTGTTTAACAGTTAAAAATGAGTGTCTGCTCTTTTAAAAACACTGGATCAAAGAAGAAATGCAAGCCAAATTTTTAGAATTTCTTGAAAATAATGATAATGAAAACATGGCATATCATTAAAAATTGAATATATTTACCCTTTGTGGAAAGCCATCCTCCAAATTACATTTGCACCAATAGAAAGGTTGCAAGGTTATTTCTCATAGCAATTTTAAAGTGGCAAAAGAGCCAGGTATGGTGGCGCACGCTTGTATTCCCTACACTTGGGAGGCGGAGACCGGAGGATCCGGGTTCGTGGCCAGCCTCAGCTACTTAGTGAGGCCCTCCACAACTTCGTGAGACCCAGTTTCAAAATAAAGAATAAAAACTAGGGCCGGGGGTGTAGCTCGGAGGTAAAACGCCCCTGGGTTCAAACCCTGGTACCGCAAAAAATAAATAAATAAAAATAAAGTGGCATAAGACTAGAAATAGCCCCAATGTCCAATAAACTATGTTCACCCCCCCCCACCATTGGAGAACAATTGCAGGAAAAGGAGTGAAGGGGAAAGCAGGGGAGGGGGCAGGAGGGACATGGTTAGGTGCCACTCCACAAGGACAGGTGTGCGGGACACCTGCACAAGATCTGAGGGTCATAAGGCAGGAATAATACAAAACCTAAGAGTATCGCAAGCTTGAGGCTAGCCCGGGTAACTTAGAACCTGTCTCAAAATAAAAATGACTGCGGATACAGCTCAATGGTAAAGTGCCCCTGGGTTTAACACCCAGTGCTGAACCAAAAAAAAAAAAAGGAAATGAAAAAGAAAACCTTCAGTCTTTATATTTTTATGTATAATTATTAAAAATGTTTACTTAATTGCAAAGTCAAAACAAGTCTGACTTGAACAAGTCTGACTTCCATTCCTATCCCTGCTATCTGTTCTCTCCCTTTGCTGTGGGTAACCATTTCTTTTAGGTTTGGGCTTATTCTTTCCCAGTAATGCTACTGGGGTCTTTATTTTCACACATTAATGCCACTAAAAAGATTTATATTGTATAAAGTAAAATATATATATATATACAAATACAAAATCGAAGAAGTAAACCCTATAATCCCAAATCTGAGTTGGAAATATTGACACAAATTCATGAGGGATTTTATTTAAAAAAAAATTGCTCTATCACTAGAAGCAAAGAACAACCTCATAGTTATGAGCACCACTATTAAGTTGCAGAAGGCCTCACTCATTTGCTGAGGCTGGCTGCGAACTTGTGACCTTCCCGTCTCAGTGTCCCAACATGTTCACGCCTACATGTTCTGGCTTCTTATTATCATTTCCCCTATAAAGATAACCTGGACTCCTTGGAGAAACCGTCAATTCCAGGTTGAGGTGCACTATCAGTGTGCTGGGTCATATCGAGAAGATTCTAGAGTCAACTGAGCTCCCACTCATCAAAGCTGGGTCAACTTTTTTTTTGCGGTACTGGGGATTGAACCCACGGGCATTTTACCTCTGAGCTCCACCCCCAGCCCTATTTTTTATTCTTTATTTGGAAACAGGGTCTCACTAAGTTGTGGAGGGTCTCACTAAGTATTTGAGGCTGGCCGCGAACCTGTGATCCTCCTGTCTCAGAATCCTGGGATTACAAGCATATGCCACCATGCCCGACTAGGCTGGGACAATTCGATCATCAGAAAAACAATGCCCAAGCTGGGTGTGGTGGCCTACGCTTGTAATCCTAGTACTTGGGAGGCTGAGACTGGAGGATCGCAGGTTGAAGGACAGCCTCAGCAATTTAGTTAGGCTCTCAGCAATCTAGTTAGACCCTGTTTCCAAATAAGAAATAAAATCAATCTGGGGATGCAGCTTGGAGGTAGAATGCCCCTGGGTCCAATCCCTAGTAACTAACACACACACACACACGCACGCACGCACGCACATACCAATGCCCACAAAGCGAGGCCCTCTGCAACTTAGTGAGGCCCTGTTTCAAAATAAAAAATAAAATAGGGGTGTAGCTCGGAGATAGAATGCCTCTTGGTTCAATCCCCAGTACCACAAAACAAACAAACAAACACCTAATTGGTAGTCTTTGTAGATTATTAGGACACCAACTAATTATTCTGGAAACTGGCAAATAATGAGAAAAATAAAGCATTTTATCCTGTCTTTTCTATAGAGAGAGATTTTCAGGGTTAATCAAGTAATTGGTAGGGAAAGTCCTTTACAGAAGATTTCTAGCCACTAAACCAAGAAGAAATGATGAAACCAGAGCATCGGAATTGTACAAGCTCCAGTGAAACACTGGATGTTGGCAATGACCATCAGCAGTGGCCCACAGGAGGCTAAGGAGCTTTCCACGGAAGGGGAAGACCGCCAACACCTGCACCCAGGCACCAAACTTGACCTCAGAAAAAGAGAGCCATCCCAAGTGTCTGTTTCCTGATGGATGGAGCAGGAAAACATAGCCACATCTACAAAGCATTCCCACTGAAACAGAGGATCTTAGTCTAAGAGAGCCACTAGTTTATAGCCAGTTTATGAAAAATACTTGGAATAGAGGCATATCTTGACACTACAGATGCAACCAGCCAGATCTGAAATGGGAGAAATTCTATAGGACTCTTGACCTGGTTTCCTTAATAAATAAATAACAAGGGGAAAAGGGGGAGGGACAACTTTTATAAACTTAGAGATTTAAGAGAGGTGTCAGTCAAAGTCAATATGTGGACCTTCTTTGTGTTCTGATTCAAACAGACCCTCTGCAAGAATCACATTTATGGGAAAACTGAGACAATCTGACCAACGACTAGATATTAAGTAATACTAAATAATTACTAATAATTTTTAAATTATAATAATGGTATTGTCATTATGTTTTTTAAAAAGGGTTTTTATTTCTCAGAGAGCCATACTAAAGTATTTACAGTTGAACTGATAGTATACCTCAGAATTGCTTTTGTCTGGGATGGCTTTTATCTGGCTAAGAGAAATGAAAAATGACTGGTCAAATGTTAATGATGGTTGAAGCGATGAAGGCTACATGAGCATTCATTTTAATATTCTCTCTACTGCTATGTATGTTTAAAAATTTCCATAATAAAAAGAAAATAAAAGAACTCTCCCATCGATGGGAAGGAGTGCTGCCTATCTTCCTACAGGAAGAGAGGAACTGGGCACACAGACCTTTTGTTCTTGAGTCAATTAACTCTAAGAAGCTATTTTCTGAATTGTGAATATCAGCTACAATAAAGCTAAAGAGAACTTGCTAAAGATACCTCAAGATGACAATTTTCAAACCTGATTGTCAGGATCGGTGAGGTCCCTCACTACAACAGGTATGAGATATTCAGAGAACACCACTGGAAAATCTGATCGGTTTTCTCGTAAAAAAGCGGCGATGGGAGGGATCTGCTCCATCAGCTCGGCCCGCACCGTGGGCTCTACGGCAGTAAGAAACAGAGAAGAATTATATTAAGAATAAGCCAAGCACCCTATATAGTATATGCCGATAGTTTTTAGCTTTTCTTACTAAAATACTTCATCAAGCAAATTAGACAAATGCAGTTTAAAAATCATTTCCCATTTAGAGTATTTATGCTACAGACAGGCTTAAAAAGCTAATAAGCTATACGGCAATATAAAAACATAAAAAGAAGAGAGAATGACAACTCTATTATAACAAGCCATATATAAATCGAGGAAGGAGCAAGAAGTCTGCGTGCTGGGCCAGCGTCCAAAAGCCATTACGACTAACGGCTTCTACGCCGGGCCTATGGCTTGTGCTTGTTTAAATTCCAGCCGGGGTGTATACATTATAAATAATTCCTTCATAAATGCACTCCCCCACAATCCACGCATCCCAATTATTTCTAAGGCAAAGCATTAAACAAAAGAGCGGCTCTAGCTCCAATACTCCACGTTAAATTTAACACAAATATATAATTGCTGCAGCCCTGTAAATGGTGATTCATTTACAAAGAGAATCCATTTAAAGACTCAAAACATCCACTTGGGTCTTTTTAAAAGCCTTGTGTCATATTCACATGAATATTTTAAACTAATATGGGAGCTATACGGAAGGCTTATTTTTCTATTTTCAGATAAAATGATCACATTCTAAGGCCTCCGACTCCCAAAACTTTCTGAAGCAGCCCGCCTCTCATTACGGTGGGCAGGCGAGGAAGGGGCTGCAGGGCGGCCGTGGTACTGGCGGCCCCCACTCATTGCGGCGGGCGAGGAAGGGGCTGCAGGGCGGCCGTGGTACTGGCAGCCCGCTGCTCATTCATCTTGCTCATCTCCACTGTGCCTGGTGGGGGTGGGGAGGCGGGCAAGGCCACGGTATCTGCTGCACAGCAATGTGCTTTTCCTCCAGAATAGCAATCATGGAGCAGTAGAAAGAGAAAGAAAAATCAAGATTAGCCCACAGAGATCATAGGTGAGAGAAACTAATGACTGGGATTGTTCTAGTCCAAAGGACCGCTTTTGATTTGGTATTTCTTAGCAACCAATAGTCTGGCAAAACTCAAGAAATACAAAAGGCCTAACTGCCAGGGCAAATGGCATTCATGGCCATTAGTCATTGTAATTTTCTAAAAATAAGGACAATGTGAGTCATTTTCAAATAAGACACCCATTCTTTATGACAAAATCCATTCATGGTCAGACACCGCTTAAAGTTGATTGATTAATAAACAGATTTTTTTACATTTAGCTACCACTGGTTATATATCATGTCTTACAAGCATGCAGGTAAAAAATAAAATCATCTACTACGTATACAAACCTGCATCTTCTGACAGTCGGACTACAATCTCCACTACTGTTAAGAAGTCTTCCTCATCGTCGCTGAAGTCCCGGAAGATATCAAGGAGTCCTCTGGCGATAATCTGACTATGGAGACAAGAAACAAGCCACACAGTTACGTGGACGACACTGATGAAAGGACGCTGCTTTCCAGACGCTGTGCAAAGACCAGGTGATGCGCCTGGAGCACAGGGCAGTCAGCAGCCTCTGTCCACAAGGAGGACGGGGGCTGCCAAGAACCTTCCAGAGACAGCCATTCCAGTGTGGCTCAAAACCTACCCTGGAAAAGGACCCCTATCCAGTGGATGGGGGACCCATATCTTCTCATCTGGCAGTCATTAGAGTTTGAAAGTCTCCACTTAAGACAAGGGAAAACCTTTTTCTTCTTTGCTGACTGGTTCTTCAAGCCTTTTTGGAAGAAAAGTCCCACAGTAATGGGAGGAATTAAGCAGCCAACAAACGCAGAAGGAAAAGGCCAGGAGAGGCAGCCGGTATCCTCTCAATGACTAAGGGAGGAGGAACTACAGATTTCAACAGTCTAGAAGGAGCTGGGCGTGGTGGTGCACGCCTGTTATCCCAGTACTTGGGAGGCTGAGACAGGAGGATTGCAGGTTCAAGGCCAGCCTCAGCAACTTGGGGAGACACTCAACAACCTAGCGAGACCCTGTTTCAAACTAAAAAATAATATAAAGGGCTGGGGGGTATAGCTCAGAGGTACAATCCTCTAGGTTCAATCTTCAGTACCAATTAATAAATACATAATAAATAAATAAATAAATAAATAAATAGGGGCTAGGGATGTAGCTCAGTGGTAGAACCCCACTGGGTTCAAGAAAGAAAGAAGGGAGGGAGGGAGGATGGATTATGGAAGTGGGGTATGGTGGTACATGCTTATAATCCTAGTACTTGGGAGGTTGAGACAGGAGGATCACAGATTCAAGGCTAGCCTCAGCAACTTAGCAAGACCCTGTTCAAAATAAAAAATAAAAAGGGCTGGAGGTATAGCTCAGAGGTAGAATGCTCCTGGGTTCAATCCCTGGTACCAAAAAAAAAAAAAGGAAGAAAGAAAAAGAGTCTGGACTGAATTTTTAAAAATTCAGACATTTCCACATATTTATTATTTTTATCTTCCCATCTTTCTGTGCTGATTAGCTATAAAAGCCATAAAATGAGAAGAAGCTACGATGCTTATTTTGAGGGAGCGAGGAGAGTTATGGGCAGGGTTGGCCAAGAGAACCAAAGGCCAACTGTCATGGTGGCAGTTACCTAAAGGAAAGGGACCCCACCGTAGGCCACAGGGCCTCAGCAGCACACAGACGAGCAGCCAGTCAGCCTGCAGTTGAGGAGCAAAGGGGAGTTGAGGGTAGCTCCCCACAGGGTGGCAGGGAACAAAGGAACTCCAAAGAGAGGAGGCTCTGGCCCTCTGGGAAGGAAATGTGATTGTTCATAAGCATGACCTGAGCTACCGAAGACCTAGTGGGGCGAAGCTTCCAGATCTCTGCTAAGGCCAATCCTAATGTATGCTGAATGGCTCCTGATCAGTGGCGGGACCGTGAAGTGCAGAGCCTGCTGAAGACCTGGACCCACGAGCCCAAGAGGCCATGCCATGTGAACTGTGGCTGCCCTTGGACCACCCCAGAGGGGAACTCGAATCCACACGTGGAAAGAACCCTTCACCAGAAGGTCTGAACTACAAGAAATGATCAAGGAAATCCTTCCAGAGGGAAGAAAAAGACAACAGATAGAAAGCTGAGTCTACATATAGGAACAAAGAGCTGGGCAGAGTGGCACATGCCTTAATCCCAGCAACGTGGGAGGCTAAGGCAGGAGAATCAAAAGTTCAAGACCAGCCTGGGCAACTGGACAAGTACTGTCCCTGACCTCCACCCACTAGGTGCCAGCAGCATTCCCTGCCCTCTAAGATGTGACAGCCCAAACTGTCCCTAGATACCATCGAAGGACCTTTGGGGGCAACGTCGCCCCTGGTTCAGAGACATTAGAAGAAGTTGGGCAAAAGGTAATATGGGAATTCCTTATACCACCTTTACAATTGTTCTATAAATCTAAACATATCTCAAAACAAGAAGTTTAAAGATAAAACAAAGACCAAAGGCCGGGCGTGGTGGCGCACGCTTGTAATCCCAGTACTTGGGAGATGGAGACCAGAGGATCCGGGTTCACGGCCAGCCTCAGCTATTTAGTGAGGTCCTCCGCAACTTCGTGAGACCCGGTTTCAAAATAAAGTATAAAAAATAGGGCCGGGGGTATAGCTCAGAGGTAGAACGCCCCTGGGTTCAATCCTCGGTACTGCAAAAAAAAGAAAAAAAAAAAAAAACAAAGACCGAAAGAAAAGCTACACGGAAGTAACGCTACAACCACCCATAACGACAACACCAAGTGCTGGCAAAGATGCCAAGCAGCAGGAACTCACAGACAGCACTGGTGGGAACCCAAAATCGCACAGGTGATCCGGAAAAGGGCTTGGCATTTCCTCAAACAGCTAAATATACACTTATCATTCAACCCCACTATTTCACTCTTAGGTATTTACCCAAATGAAATGAAAACATATGTCCCTACAAAGAGGTATGCAAATGTTCATGTAAGCATTATTCATAATAGCCACAAAATGCAAACCTCCCAGTGTCCTGGTCCTGGTGAATGTACACACAAAACCAAAACACCCGCATCTGGAACACTCTCAAAACAAAAAAGAACAAACTGCTGATCATCAGAGGACGATTTCTGACGTGTTTTGCTGAGGAAAAGAAGGCAGGCAGGTAAGACTATGTGCTGTATGATTCCATTTACATGAAATTCAAGAAATGGAAAATCTGAAAACATCAGAACCCAGGCCAGTGGCTGCCGAGGCCCAGGGCAGCGGGGAACGGAGGGGCCGGCTGCAAAGGTGCAAGCGAGAGAACTCGCTGGGTGACAACTGTGGCGACAGTTGCATGACTACATATGTTTATCTAAACTCATCCAACTGGACACTCACGGTGGGTGAATTTTATTACTGGTAAAATAATGCCTCAATAAACCGTTTCACACAAAGACAAGGACTGAGGAGAAAGAGGGTGATCGGCAGTAGCCTCCACGCCTGGAGGTCTCAGTGTGTAAGAAGAAGAGCCACAGCTCCTAGAAGCTTCCTTTGAGCACGAGGGGAGGGCCCTGCCTGCTTCTGTCTGCTCCTCCCCAGCCACCGACACTCCAAGAAGCGCGCATGTCATTCCTGGCCATTTCTGCCTCAAGAGAACTGGCCAAAGTCAAAAACCCACCTTGATATGCAGGAAAAAAGACTAGAGAGATGGATTCAGAGGCAGTCCTCTGCCCAGCATACTACAGGAAGAAATTCATCAAGGCCCGTCTGTCCAAAGAGGGACTTACACCACCCTGGGGATGGAAGGTCGAGGTCTGGCAGCCAGCAGGCTTGGGAAAGTCGAAACAGACACTACAGAGAAAGTCACTGATTACATTTCACTGGACCACGTTCATGTCAGCCTCCCCTGGGAAATCAAGCAACTAAGATCCCCAATCTGCCTGTAGGGCCATAGAACGGATAGACAAATCTGCATCTCGCCTCAAGTGGTCACAAGGGACCTGCCCTCTTAAGGAAAGAGCGGGCCCCCGAAGCAGGGACAATCCACTGCGGTGAACACAGGTGGCAAAGAACGAAAGGCAAACAAATTGGTGCTTTGGAATCAACACTTTGGAAAACCTGCTGCTTTACGGTGGCCTAACCTGGAGACCACAGTGGACGAGCAGAGTCCAAAAGCATCAGCCTCAAAACCCATCACCGTGTGCAATGTTAATGAGATGAAAGAGGAGAGAGCCCTCTAGGGAGACTGCCCAGGCTCACCCTCGAATCCCACTGTGAGCATCCAGTGAGACAGCGGAGGGCGCTGCAGCGCGGTGCCTGGCACACAGCAGCCCTCCAGACTGCCAGCCACGACAGTACCATGAAGAAAGGACTGCACACAGTTGTACTGTCCATCAGCAGGGAAGCTTAAAGAAACGAGGACATGGCTATGCGCTGCCATACAATGCAACCATGTGTATTTTTATTTTTTGGTACTAAGGATTGAACCCAAGGGATTCTACCTCCGAGCTACACCCCCAGCCCTATTTTATTTTTATTTTTAAACAGGGTCTCGCTAAGTTGCTGAGGCTGGCCTTGAACCTGTGATCCTCCTGTCTCAGTCTCCCAAATACTGGGATTACAGGCATGTGCCAGCACGCCCAGCTCAATGCAACCATTTTTAAAGGTACCTCTAGATATGTATTAAGTTCGAAAGTTGTCCATGATAAAGTAAATGAAAAACCAAGATAAAAAAATTTATATATAGTATGAGTCCATTTCTTAACAGAAGCTATATGTATGTATATATGAATATATGAACGCATTCCTGTATACATATACATATTTATATTTAGGAAGAAGGCTGGAAGCACAAACACCAAACTGTTCCCAGCTACTACTAGGACTGAGACGGGGAGGGAGGGAAACTTGCCCCTCAAACTCCTGAGATTGCTAAATGTCTCAATGGCATGTGTTATTTTTGCGAATTCTTTTTTAGACATATACAGAAAGAAGCCAGGCATGGTGGCGCACACCTGTAATCCCAGTACTTGGGAGGCTGAGACAGGAGGATCACAGGTTTGAGACCAGCCTCAGCAATTTAGCGAGACTTTCAGCATCCTAGTAAGACCGTTTCAAAAACAAAAAATGAATATGGCTGGGGGTGTATCTCAGGAGTAGAATGCCTCTGGGTTCAGCCTCTAGGGAAGGAAGGAAGGAAGGAAAGAAGGAAGGAAGGAAGGAAGGAAGGGAGGAAGGAAGGAAGGAAGGAAGGCAGGCAGGCAATGACTTGATTTTATTTGGCAATGTAAGCAACATTCCCTGGAAATGTCACCCTAGAAGTTGCCCTGCAGGTCTTTGTTCATCTTACCTGTACCCACTCACTCAACTACAGGCCTGCATTGAGCCCATCTAGCTGCAGACCTAGTAGTGTGAGAAACTTGGGGTACCAGATGAGCAAGGTCCAGGTCCTGTCTCAGGTGCCAAAAGTGGGCGAGAAAATGCACAATGATCGACAGTGAAGAGATCCATACCGGCACCTGCAGGATATTCCACACAGGGAAAGATGGTGGAGCGAGCCAGGCAGATGAGGAGCACGAGGCTGCACAGGGGTCAGGCAGAGAGATGTGCGGGGTGGACATGCTGGAGTCAAAACAACGAGACACAGGCTTTATATTAAGGGTGAGCCGTATGCTAAAGTCCAGTGGGAAACCGGACATGCCTGGGCAGTTAAGGAATATAGGCACTCTATGTTCTTTCCACTCAAGTCTTCTATAAACCTAAACTGCCCTTATAAATTAAGTGTATTAATTTTTTTTAAAAACAAAGTGAAATAAAGGTTCTTCCAGACTAAGAAAGGCTGAGAGAAAGGCACAGCAGTCTTGAACAAGCAAGCAGTGTAAAAGGAAGTTCTTGAGGCTAAAGGATACCTCCTGGAAATGGGCATTTCACAAAAAGAAATGAAAAGCACAAAAAAAGATGGCAAATATAAAGAATATTCTTCTCATTACTTACTGCTTTAACAGCAAATATAGTAGCCAGGAATTGTGGGGCTTGTACCATGTGTAGAAGCCAAATGTAGGAAAACAACACAGAAGCCGGGGAGAGGGGACGGATGTGCAGGTGTACATTCTGACACTATGTCTTGCACTATATATGAAGTGGCATGACTTTGATATGTGTTGTGATAAATGAAAGAACTATACTGTAATCCCTAGAAGAACTAATAAAAATTTTAAAGAGGGGCAGGCATGGTGGTACAAGCTTGTAATCCCAGTAACTGGGAGGCTGAGACAGGAGGACCACGGGTTCAAGGCCAGCCTTAGCAACTTAGTGAGGCCCTCTGCAATTTAATGAGACCCTGCTTCCAAATAAAAAATAAAATAGGGCTGGGAGTGTAGCTCAGAGGTAGAATGGCCCTGGGTTCAATCCCCAGTACCACATACACACACAAAAAAAATTAAAGAGATAATAATTAAAAAGTCAATAGTGAAGAAAAGATAGATTTTTTAAAATTATTTTTAAAAGCAGGAAAAGGGGAAAACAAGAACAGTTAAGAAAAGAAGAGGCTGGGTGTGGTGGTGCATGCTTGTAATCCCAGTACTTGGGAAGCGGAGACCGGAGGATCTGGGTTCGCGGCCAGCCTCAGCTACTTAGTGAGGCCCTCTGCAACTTTGTGAGACCGGTTTCAAAATAAAGGATAAAAAATAGGGCCGGGGGTGTAGCTCAGAGGTAGAACGCCCCTGGGTTCAATCCCCGGTACCGCAAAAAATAAAAAAGAGAAGAAGAAAATAAATACTAAGATGGTAGATTTAAACAAATCAAATCAACAGGAACATAAAATGTAGAGGCATGGAATTAAGAAGCAGACATTATTAAGTTGGATAAAACAGCAAGACTCAACCACATGCCCTCCACAATAAACACACTTTAAATTCAAAGACATAGGTTAAAAGTAGGCACAAAAATATATGTCATACAAACAGTAATCAAAAAAAAAATATATATATATACATATATATGTATAAATATATATCAGAGAAAGTAAGCTTCAGAAAAAAGAATGTTACTGGGGATAAAGAAAGATATTACACAATGATTAAGAGATCAATTTTTCAAGAAGACAGAACAATACTAAATGTGTATGCACCCTACATCAAAGCTTCAAAATACATAAAAACTGAAAGGAAAAACAGATAAATCCACAATTATAGTTGAGGATGCCAACATTTCTCTCTCAGTAATTGTGAGAACAAGTAGAAAGAAAATAAGTAAGAACCTAGAAGGCCTGAATAATGTTTTCAACCAATGCTGCCTAAAGGATATTGATATGATACTCTACACAAACACATTGGAATGCACATTCTTTTCAGGTGTACATGGAATAGTTCAGCAAGGCAGAACATACTCTGAGCCATAAAACAAATCTCAACAAATTTAAAAGAAGATAAATAACATAAAGCATAGACTCTGACCACAACAGAATGAAAGTAGGAATCAATAAGAGAAAGATGTCAGAAAAATCTTCAAATACTGAAAATCATGCCACATACTTCTAAGTAACTCACTGATCAAAGGAGAAATCACTATGGGCATTAAAAATACGTTTACTGGAGAGGAATGCAGATACTACCTATCAAAGCTTGAGGATGCAGCTAGTTCAGTACTTAGGTCTGGTTGGAATGTCGTCCAGGTGCTCATGTGCGTCCTCAGCCTGTGGTGCTGTTGAGAAGTGGAGGCAGAACCCTTAGAAGGTAGAGTCCAGATGGAGAAACTGAGGTCGCTACAGGGAACACTGGGCCCCCAGCCCTTTCCTGTCTCTTTACTTCCTGGCCACCATGCAGAAAGCAGCTTGGCTCCCCATGTACTCCCCACCATGATGTTCTCATCACCACAGGCTCAGAAGCAATGGAGCCAGCCAACCATGGACTGCAACCTCAGAAACCTGAGCCAAAATAAACCTTTCCTTCTTCTAAGTGGATCAGCTCAGATATTTTGTCACAGTGATGGAAAGCTGCCTAACATAAGAGGAAATTACACAGTGTAAAATGCAGGTATTATAAAAGAAAAGCCAATAAAAAGAGAAGGAACTATGTCTCCTTCACAGGAAGTAAGAAAAAAGAACAGCAATTAAATTCCCAAAAACCCCAAGGAAGAAGATAATACAGATCAGAGCAGAAACTATTGAACAAGAAAATAAACATGTAATACAGAGAATCAAAGCCAAAACTTGATTCTTTGAAATAACTAATGAAGTTGAAAGCCTTCTGGTAAGAATTATCTAGGGAGTAAAGGAGAATGGAGCCATACTACAGATCTCACAGACAATAAAAAGAAAATTGCCATTTTCCAACACATCATGAAACAACAGATTCAAGCAATGGTTATTTGATCACTAAAATCATTAGAAAAAAGGTTGGTGAGGAATTTTATAATATGAAGGACCTAGCACCTGAGCCCCGTGCTCAATATTAACATCTCTAAAAGCAACAGGACCAGACAATGTTTCCTAATGTTTTGTAATAAGTACACAAAATATCACGTGAAGTGTTGTTTTATAAAAAAACAAAGCAGAATCCAGTCAAATCTCCAAACATAATTTTCAGTTCACAGAAAAGACAGAGAACAAATTATACCATCAGAATAATGACCGCCAAGTCCAGAATGTGGAAAATTCTACAAAACGCAATGACCCCTTCACAACAAATAAATGATGTGGGGGAAGATAAAAGAGAACTACTGCAGATTAAAAGAGATTTATGATGAAAAGGAAAAAAAAACTGTAAACAAAAAGAGACTTAAGGGGCTGGGATGTAGCTCAGTGGCACCTGCCTTGCCAGTGCAGTGCCCTGGGTTCAATCCCCAGTTCCAAAAAAGACAAAAAAAAAAAAAAAAGAAAAGAAAAAAGACCCAAAAAGAGACTTAAGAGACACATCTACCAAATGAAATGTGTGGCCCTCATTTGGATCTTGATACCAACAGACAACCATAAAAAGGCTTTCTTGAGATTATCAGGGAATTGGACATAGCGTGGTAGACTGGAAGACATTACTGTTAATTCCGGTGAGTGTGATAATGATACTTCACTTAGACTTAAATCCCTGACTGGATATAATATGATGTTTGTGATTTCCTTTAAAAGACATCATTAAAAATACGTACAAAACCTCTACACAGAAAATGGTCAGATTTGGGGGGACATTAAAGGAAACCTAAATAAAAAGAAAGACATGCCCCATTTATGGACTGGAAGTCTTAATATTATAACAAGGGCAATATTCTCCAAACTGATAGATTCAATGCAAACCCAATCAAAATCCTAACAAGCAGCCAGGCACAGTGGCACACACCTGTAATCCCACTACTTGGGAGGCTGAGACAGGAGGATAGCAGGTTTCCAGGCCAACATGCACTAACTCAGAGAGACCCTGTTTCAAAATAAAGAATTAAAGATAGGGCTGGGGGTGTAGCTCAGAGGTAGAACACCCTTGGGTTCAATCCCCAGTACCACACACACACACAAAAAAAAAAGACAGTGGTTGCTACAGATAAGCCACTGGCTGGGCAAAAGCAGAGGCCAGCCAAAGCAGGTCACAGCAGAGACTGTACCCTAAGAGAGGTGGCACCCCAAGGCAGTGGCAAAGGAAAGACTTCTGATGAATGCTATCACAACAATTAGGAAAATGAAGCTGGGTCCATCTTTCACGCAATAAACAAAATTAGTTCCAGATGGATTGTAGAACTACACATGGAAGAAAAAACTAAAGCAATAAAAAGAACAGAGAGGGGATGGAGTATGGTTCGGTGGCAGAGCACTTGCCTGGCGTGAGCAAGGCCTGGGGTTCCAGACTAGCACTGTGGAAAGAGAGAGAAAGTGTGAAGATGCACTAATAAAGGAAAATGCTGATGAATTTCACTTCAGCACAATGGCTTCTGGTCACCAACGGAACACTGTAGAGAGCGGAAGCACAAGCCACAGATAAGGGAAAGATCTGAAATCTAGAATGTCCACATAACTCCTACAAGCTAATAAGAAGACACACTATCCTCTCTCCACCTCTCCAACAAAAGATCTGAATAGGTCCTTCACAAAAAGAAATGCAAACGTCCCACAAACATGGGAAAAGATGTTCAAACTCTGAATTCAAATCACAAAGTGATACTGTTATATGCATTACCACACAACCAGATTGGCTAAAAATTTTAAATCTGACAACACAACTGGCAGATGAAATGCAGGGCAAAGGTCAGGCTGTGTTATGGTTTGAATATAGAATGTTCCATGGAAAAGCTCAGGTAGTGGCAATGCAAACATATTCAGAGGTGAAATAACTGAATCATGAGGGTCTAATCTCAGTGGAATCTGAATGTATGTATTGGGTGGTAACTTAGGCAGGTACGGTGTGGCTGGAGGAGGAGGGTCACTGGGGGTGTGGCCTTGGGATTATATAAGTGACTCGTCCCCTCCCCATGTCCCCTGCTTCCAGCCTCCATGATGGATGGTGCGTCCCTCTATGCACCCTGTGGCTGCCACGCCATTTATACCTCAGAGTCAGCCCTACTGGAACCTCTGTCAACCCTTCCTCCTCTCAGGTACACAGGTCACGGTGAAGGGAAAGCTGACCAAAACAGAGTGCAAACTGACATATCCACTTGGGAAAACTGTCATTAGCCACTCCAATAGAAGATAAGCAGCTAAGCCCACATGGTGGCACAGGCCTATAATCCTAGTACTTGTGAGGCTGAGACGGGAAGGTCGCAGGTTCAAGGCTAGCCTCGGGACCTTAACAAGACCCTCAGCAACTTAGTGAAACCCTGTTTCAAAATAAATAAAATAAGATAAAATAAAATAGGGCTGAGGGTGAAACTCAGAGGTAGAATGCCCCTGAGTTCAGTCCCTAGTACTATAAAAAAATAAGCATACCTTACTAGATAGAAATTTTTTTCCTGAGTGCATGCCTTTTAGGCCTCACTGATGATTCAATAAATTCTTAGTAAACCAAGTTTATTTTACAACCAAATGACCAGTACTCTTCAAATATGTCAGTAACATGAGAGGGAAAGCAAGGCTGAGAAGCTCGGATATTAAGGGAAACTAAAGACACACAAAAACTAAATGTAATACATGATGTTGGACTAGATTCTGGACCTAAAAAACAGATAAACATAAAAACAATATTAAGGACCTTAATAGGAAAACTGGCCAATTTTTATTAAAATCTATCTATTGGATAACAGTATTACATCAGTTAAAATTTCTGAATCTGATAATTGTACTGTGATTATATGAGTGAATGGTGAATGTCCTTGTTCATAGAAAAATA
>PVJS01001823.1:29221-91888 GCA_004027185.1 Glis glis
TCTCACGAAGTTGCGGAGGGCCTCACTAGGTAGAGAGAGAGAGAGAGAGAGAGAGACAGGGAGAGAGAGAAAGAGGAAGAGAGAGAGAGCTGAGGCTGGCCGCGAACCCGGATCCTCCGGTCTCCACCTCCCAAAGTACTGGGATTACAAGCGTGCGCCACCATGCCCGGCTTGGAATTATTTTTTGAAATGTAAAATAATCTCTTGGAAAACTAGAAATGTCAAGTTTCTTAAGCCAATAAAGGGGAGCTACCAAAAATATAAAACAAGAAAGGAAGAAATAAAACTGCTATTTTTTGCAAACAACATCATTGGTATAGAAAACCCCAAATCCACAGGAAATAGAGTAAAATTAATAAATCAACTTGGCATAATCAAAAAGACAAAATAAAAATTAATTTTATTTTCATATATCAGCATCAATTAGAAAGTTTAAGAAATTATACAATTTACATTAGCATAAAAATCACCTAGAACCAAATCTAACAAGACACAGGTCTTTACAACAAAACTATGTGCTACAGCTTCATAGTTATCTGTGCATGCGTGTGTGTGTTCATATACACACAAACAGGAGCACACACATACACAGAAACTAAAGCAAATACTTCAAAATAGGCTATGAAGACTGAATATTGTGAAGATGTCAACTGTTCACAAATTGACTTATAGATACAATGCAATTCCAATGAAAATCCTGGCAGGTTTTTTTTTCCCTTAGAAACTGATAAACTGGTGCTAAAAAGTATTTGGAAATGCAAAGGGCCAAGAACAGCCAAGATGATCTTGAAGAAGAGCAGTGGGAGGACTGAGTATCCTGTCCATGGCGCCAAGTCTTGGATGCTAAAGCCGCAGGGTTGAAGACAGTGCAGTCCTGGTGCAGTGGCAGGCACCGAGGCCAGAGGGGCAGAGTGGAAAGCCCAGATGTGGACATGCGACTTAAAAAGACAAAGGCGGCAATGCAGAGTGTAGACGAAAGACAGCACTTCCAGTACATGGCCCCGGGTCTGCTGAATCCCGTACGGAAGGAAACAATCCCTGACCTCTAACACCATACGCAAACGAGAAACAGGAACTGCAGGTCGACTGCAGAGCCAGGTGTGAAAGGTAAAATGGCGAAACTTGGAGAAGACAGTATCAGAGAATACGCGGGGGCCTTGGGAGAAGCAAACATTTCTTTTCCATGGCATGAAAGCACTGCACTGACCATGAAAGCGCATAGACTATGACTACATTTAAATCAAGATCAGGTCCCACCATTTCCCTACCTGCAAAACAGGAAGAATAACTGGAGTCAGCCAGTAACATGGTTGTGAGCTTTCTGCGACTCAACAGATGAAAGGGCCTACCCTGGAAGAGAATGTGACCTCTGAAAAGGAAGAGTGAGTGGAAGCTGTGAGCACTGTCCCTCGTCTCTACAGAAGAGGGGCAGAATCGGAGAAGTCGGAGGACAGCTCAGATGAGAGGTGAGGGCGCAAGCGGGCCAGGTGAGGGACGCGGAGCCTGGCGCCGTCCCTGGAGGAGGGGATGATGGCGGGGGGTCAGGCAAAGGGTTAGAACAAAGGAGAGAGACAGGAAGGAGACCGTGTTCAGATTCAGGGAGACCGCATTCAGATTCAGACGTTGGAGCGGGCTGTGGATGAAAAGAGACGTCTTAAGTTTCTGCTTTCTTCAGGAAGAAACAAGGTCATCTGCTGAAAGCTGGAGCAACAGTCTGAGCTCGAGTGGAGCCCTGCCGGCACGACACCCTAAGGAGCAGCCAGAGCACAGCAGGACTGGTGGCCACTGACCTCCCTGAAGCACCGTGCAGCCCAAACCGAAGCGGACGCTTATGACGCCAGCTCCTCCGGCCTTCCCGAGGACTGCACATGTGCACGGAGCCCCCTGGGCAACCCCAGCCATTCCAACACCATTAACCTGCATCGCGCCTGCCTTCCTGGCTTACCAGAGGGGTCAGCAAAACAGTAACAAGAAGAATGGCAGAAATCGACAAATGGGGCCACTCAGACAGAACACGGGCATCCTGGAGACTCATCCACAGGTCTCCTTGAAGTTGTCGTGATGAGGCGGTCACCAATGCCAGCGTAAACCAAAGCCAGCAGAGGGCCGGGGACGCGCAGAGGGCCGGGCGCACTTACCGGTTGAAGATGTTGTCACTGAAAGCGTACTTTTCCAGACGCGCAAGCGGAGGCAGGTCATCCTGGCCTGGAATGTCCAAGAAAGCAGTCACCCTCATGCTGTCACAATCTGGACTGCAGTCTTCAAATCCATCTAGAGGGAAAAAGGAAAACTTTAAAAACCACACTCACGCGAGGAGCACGGGTGCTCTCCCGTAATCCTAGCTGCTCGGAAGGCTGAGGCAGGAGGATCACAAGTTTTGAAGGGTTGGGATGTAGCTGAGCAGTAGAGCACCTCTGGGTCCAATCCCCAGTCCCACTGACTACCTAGCCAAGTAAGTACATAAATGTTGCTGTTTCCATGTTTTTCCTCAGGCGTTTGTCATAGGGATGAAAAGGTGACTAACACAGGAAGCTGGTGGCAAGCAGTGGGGTCACGGCTGTGACTCTACCTGGCCATGGCGTTCGGAAGCCTTTGGAACTGGTTTGCAGGAGTTTGGAAAAGTTTGGAGACGCAGGCTAGAGAAGCTTTAGAGTGCTGGAAGCGGAGCTTAGCAGGTGATTTTAGTGGGCACTTGGAAGACCAGAATGCCAGCAGGAACGGGGTGATAAAGACCTTGCTCGAGAAGTTTCGGATGGGGGTGAAGGCGCTATTGGGAACTGGAGTAGAGGCCACACATGTTACACTCTAGCGATGAACTTGTCCACATCTCATCCATGTCCTGAGACTGTGTGAAGCTGAATTTAAAGGTGATGGACTGGCCGGGCGTGGTGGCGCACGCTTGTAATCCCAGTACTTTGGGAGGCGGAGACCGGAGGATCCGGGTTCGCGGCCAGCCTCAGCTCTCGCTCTCTCTCTCTCTCTTTCTCCTTAGTGAGGCCCTCCGCAACCTTGTGAGACCCGGTTTCAAAAATAAAGCATAAAAAATAGTGCCGGGGGCGTAGCGCGGAGGTAGAACGCCTCTGCGTTCAATCCCCGGTACCGCAAAAAAAATAAAAAATAAAAAAAATAAAGGTGATGGACTAAATAATCTGGCAGAGGAAATTTCAAGGCACAGCAGCATTCAGGTGGTGGCATGGCTATTGCTGGCGACCTGTACTTAGGTTTACAGTGAGAATCAGGAGTCAGAAGCAATGCAGAAAGATTTGAAAAACTTATAGTGTGGACACAAAAGCAGGTGTGGGGCCAGGGAGGTGATTGCGGAAGAGGCTGGTATACTGAAGAGAAGCCAAGGGCTTTGCACCAATGCATTAGGGAAATGCCTTGAGGTCATCTCAAGGACTGGCCACGCCCACCAACCACAGGCTCCAGGGTGTAAGCAAATTCCTTCAAAAGACTGCATTGAGGAGAGAGCCTAAGGTACCCTGCTCTCACAGGGCCACCTAGGGAATGGTCTCCCCAGGATGCCCCCCATATTCAGCCATCTGGGCATTCAAAGGCCTCAGCATGGTTCAACAGGGCCCGGCACTACTCTTGCTGGCAGCAGACCCTGATGATGGTTTTGCAGAGATGAAGAATTCAAAAGCTACGGGGTCATGGAGGCTTCACTGGGATTTCAAAAGAAGGCTGGGAGGCCAGGCAATGTGTGACAGAGACAGAATCCCCGAGAGGATGACTTGAGAAGCTGTGAAGGAAAGCTGCAGGCAGGGTACAAAACTAGCCCCCGAGGCCATGTAGGCTACAAACAGCAAGGTCATGGGGCAGGAACAGCCCAAGCCCCTTACAGTGCACATCTCACCACCACATGCCCCAGACGCCAGACATGGACATGAAGGACTTAATGAACTGATTTTTACAGGGCTCACAGCCAAGAGTTGCCTTGTGTCTCAGAGGAGACTTTGGACTTTTGAGCAAAGCTGAAACTGTTACAACTACAGGGACTGCTGGGTGTGAACTAAATGCATTTTGTATTATGAGAAGGAGATGAGTCTATGGGGCCAGAGGCAGAATGTTATGGTTGGGAGCTGGAAAGTTCCCACAGGCTCCTATGCTGAAGACTAGGTCCCCAGAGCAGCAGTGTCCAGAGGTGGGGACTGGGGGGAGTAAGGGGATCACGAGGGCTCTGACCTCATCTGAGCATCGATCCACTGAAGAATCATTGGATGACATCAGTGGGAGGTGGTAGAACCTGAGGAAGTGGGGCCTCGTGAGGAAGCATGGCACTGGGGTGTGCCCTGGAAGGGTATACCGTAACCCTGGTCCATCCATCTCCCCCACCCTCCCTGGCTGCCAAGAGCTGCGCAGCTTCCCTCTGTCTGCCCTCTGCCATGATGTTCTGTCTTGCCTCCGACTCAAAGCAATGGAGCCAACCAAAGAGGGAGCGGGACCTCTGACACTGTGAGCCAAAATAGACCTTTCCTCCCCAAAGCTGATTTTCTCCGGCATTTTGGTCACACTGATGCAAAGCCGACTGATACAAACATAATGAATAAATTCACTTTAAAGCCACGCTTCTCACCAAGGAAGCTCGTAACCAACCATGGAATTAACTTCATCTTTCCATCCACTCTACGAAATACACTGGCTAATCCCAGGGCATACTAAACTCTCATAGCTAAGAGGCTGCTCTTGGCATGGCAGCGGTAAGAGGAATTGCTGAGATAATCATAAAAGTAAAAACAAGGCCTGTTTTTGAGTACCTGTAATGGGCTAGGGCAGGGAAGTACCTTACAGATAGGATTAAGTTCCCACATCAGCTCAACCAAATACAGACCACTGTTATCCTTTTATAGATGAGCACCCCAATACCTAGAGAGGTTAGGTAACATTCCCTCAGTCATCCATCTCTTCTGTCCTAACCAGAAGGAAGCTCATGCACAGTTATCCCCAGAGGAGCTCTGCTCACAAGGAGTGAGTTATGTGTGCTCCCAAACCTGCTTATGCCAGCTGTCCTTTTTACTCTTATTAAATAACTTAGTGAAATATTGTGTAAAGCAATGACATATGACTGTCAAAACAAAGTTGTACCCCTGAACATTAGTTTGAATTCTTCAGAAAGACTCAACAAAGATGAATTACTAAAATACAGCTGTCAAATTAGGTGTGGGTAAAACGAATGGAGAATTTTGTAAACACAAGGATTTACATTCATGTGTCTAGCACAAATCTTCCACATAAGGCACTGAACCTGGAGATGTAGATGAGGCCTTACAGGTGTGGTCTACAGTGGGAAAAAGGCCCACCTGCTTAGACAAGGTCTTGCCTCAGATCACATCAGCATATAAAGATGCGTTTTATGCATATTGGAACATATGGGCATCTTTTTCTAAGAATCCCTGCTATGGTCTTTTTTTTTTTTTTTTCCTATAAAGCAGACATCTCCTCATTCCATTCCTGCTGGAAAAGAGGGCATCCACTAAAAAGATAAAGGCAGGTAGGGAATTGCCTGGATCTGAAATCCAATTATCAAGAAGACTCACTGTTTCAAAGAGAACCTGGCTGGAGTTCATGCACAATAAAGAGAAACATACACAGCAGCACCCTGCCTTCCCCACTCCCCCACCCCACCCTTCCATTTCTGACCTAAAAGAATAAAGATAAAGAAGCAGGCTGCCAAAGGCCTCCCTGAGGCTAGTTTTGGCAAGAGAATCGCCTCCATAGTTAGTTCCGGAAAGATCAATCGGCGGTTGCTACAGAGGTGTAAATACATCCTGCTATTCTTTGCACTGAAAATTAGATAGCTGTGCCAGTAGCACTACTGGTGTGAAAAAGCAGAGGGGTCCCACCTGGCAGACAGGAAAACCATGGCCAATTTGGGCAGTAATTGATAAGAGTTTAAAATAGAGATGACAAGCTGGTGCGTAGGTGCTTACTTTTCTCGGAAACAATAACCCTATTTTTGTCAACTAATTCTTTCGAGCTAGTAATAAGAACTTATTAAAAATTTACACTGTAAAATAGCTACTTGGAGAATTTTAATAAAGAATTATACATTTGTAGAAAAATATATGTGCCATAATCAAAATATGTGGTTTCTCTGCAGAACCAGCCAAGCCCATTGACCACAGTTGGGTGGTCTGAGCACCCAGGGGCCCAGCGGGAACACGTAGCCTTCACCACACAGATATGTACCCAGAGTAGACTCAAACACAGTAAGCAGGTGCAAAGCAGTAGCTCAGAGCTTGGGGACCTCAGATGGCTTTGGACCTGGAAGAGACCTATAGGCAGGCACCCTAGAACCTTCTCACGCAAGAGCAGAGGCCTCAGGGCCCACAGTGTGCTGACAGCCGGGCGCGGTGGCGCACACCTGTAATCCCAGTACTTGGGAAGCTGAGACAGGAGGATCGCAGGTTGGGGGACAGTCTCAGCAAGTAGTGAGACTCTCATCAACCACTAGGTCTCACTAGAGACCCTGTTTCAAATTAAAAATAAAACAGGGCTGGGGGTGTAGCTTGGAGGCAGAATGCTCCTGGGTTCAATCCCCAGTACCAAAAAACAAAAAACAACTGACTTGCTGTTAAAAGATTATAGAAAATACCCCAAAACTCTGCAAGAAAACTTGTTTAATCAGGAACTAAAGACCTTGGCAATTAGGCCCTCGAAAGAATAGCTGTTATTGGGGAATATTAGCAATCCTACTATACTAACTATATAAAACAAGGTAATAACAGCTATGAGCCATAAAATACTGGATAATAATTAAGTCTTATTGGTTATTTCCTAAGCCAGGAACTGTGCTAAGAGTTTTGGTGCAGCAGTAGTTTGTTAAAGCTTGACATCAAGCATATTATTCCCATGTTTCTGTTAAAAAAAAACACTGAAGCTCAAAGAGGTTAAGAAAGTTGCCAAAAGTCATACCACAGGACAACTACAGTCAGAATTTGAACTCAGTCAGACTCCAGACATTGCACCGTGCTCTGCTACCAAAGAGGAAGCCCACCTTTTAACTTTCAAAGGAGCCCCTCCTGCCTCCTCTCTGGAGCTCAGGCATGGTGCCCTTCCCATAGTTCTTCAAATGCACCAGAAGCCTCCATCTCAATGATCCTTGACTTGCTGTTCCTGTGGCCTGGGACATCGTCACTTACACTCCGGCTTGAGTATCAGTGTCCCCAAGAGCCGTCACCCACCCCAGAGAAGGCCAATCTTCTGCTGCTGCCCCTCCCGGAGCAGTGGGCTCTTCCTTACCAACACTGGCCACAGAAGTGCTGGCACAGGGTGCTGTGATGACGCCATGGCTGTCCCCACTGCTCTGAGAACCCCTGAAGCACTCCAGCCCCCGGTGCAGCGTCTGACCAGTAGTAGGCGCTCAACAAGAAGAGGTTAAATGAAGGAATACCACCAAAGGAAACATGGAAACCAATACTGATAAAGTGAATGTCATAATATGGACTCAAATAAAGAAGCAGGAGGAAAGAAAAGGGACCTTGTGAAAATAGGAGAGGGACCAGTAGCGTGGGAAGAGGGTCAAGGGAGGGAGGAAGGGAGATTCAGGGAAGGAAAGAGACCAAATAATGTGACGTGCATATACGAGTGTATCACTATGAATGTCACTATTACATACAATTACAATGCAACAATAAAAATTTTAAAAAGAAAAATCTAAAATAAATTATCAAATACCTATGCTCAGAATGAGTAAGATTTTAAAAACTGACATCATAATGAGGGAACAGGAAAATGAGGTAGGGGGAAACACATCCAAAAAAGACGAAGTAGAAGTGAAAAACAGAGGCAGTGTAATTAATACCTCAGTGACTGGCTTAAACAGCAGTTTAGACACAGCTCAAGAGAAAGTTAGTGAGCTGGAAGCTTGATCTGGCCAATCAACCAGAACACTGCAGAGAGAGAGAGAGAGAGAGAGAGAGAAAGAAAGAAAGAAAGAAAGGAAGGAAGGAAGGAAGGAAGGAAGGAAGGAAGGAAGGAAGGAATGGAGAATGTGGGGCAGCAATTAGGACAGATGAAGAACAGAATGCTAGGCTCAAGAACTCCAATAGGAGTTCCAAAGAGATTAATGAAAACGGAAGGGACGCTATTCAAAGAGATAGTGGCTAATCATTTTTCAAAACTGAAAAGAGATCAAAATTCAATTTGCAATCTGCAGTACAAATGCTAAGCTGGATATTTAATAACAAATCCATACCCAGATGTCTTGCAAAATACCAAAGGCAAAGAAAACAAAAAAAAAAAAACTTAAAAGATGAAGTCCCAGATTTCTCACTGGAAATACACTATTAACATCTGACACATATGAGTTCTTTGAAAATATCAACTACTAATACTATTGTTATTAAATCACTGAGTACCTTATATTCCTAATATTGTTTACATTTCTATCTTCAGAGTTCAGGGCAACCATAATCACTAGAAAGTGTGGGGAAGGGGGATGAGAGGAATTCCAGAAAAGAGAAACTCAGAGAAGGAAACCCTTTCTATTAAATTCTGCCCAAACCATAGCTGGATCCCTAAACCAAGCATTCGTGCAGCAAACTCCATTCAGCACAGCTAAGGCTAAAGAACTAAGAATAGGGATCTCATCCTCCAGAGGAAAGGCAAGTCAACAGTGATACCTCAGCTGATTTAAGTGCCCAGGAAACTAAAACAAATAAAAAAATATCAACATTCTGTGAAGACATGTGCAGAATCCAGAGATTCTACACTTAACATCCACAGTATCCATATGAAAAAGTAACACTTGAAACGGGTAATCCCAGCACTTGGGAGGCTGAGGCAGGAGGACCACAGGTTCGAGGCCAACCTTAACAACTGAGCAAGACCTTGTATCAACATAAAAAAATTTAAAGGGTTAGGGGTGTAGCTTGGAGGTAGAAGGCCCCTGGGTTCAGTCCCTGATACCACAAAAACAAAACAAAACAAAAACAAAAACTAACTCTAAAAGGACCCAAACGTTGGAATTACAGACAAGGATTTTTAAACTATTAAAATATTTATGGACGTAAAGGAAGATATGCCAGCAGTGAATGAAAAGAAGAGCATTCTCAGCAAAGAAGTGTTTTACACACACACACACACACACACACAGGCATCAAATAAAAATTCTAGAATTGAAACAATGTGTGAAATTTTAAAATTCACCAAGTGGACTTAACAAAGAATAGAGATGACCAAAAAAATGACCAGAAACTCCCCAAATTTGGTGAAAGACATAAATATCTAAAAGAGTAATCTTAGTAAATCCCAAGAGGGCAAATACACTGAAAACTTCACCTAGATACATCTTACTCAAATTACTGATAACCAAGTATGGTAATTTTAAACTTCACGTGTATGGAATAATGTGTGTGTGTGTGTGTGTGTGTGCGTGTGTGTGTGTGTGTGTGTGTGTGTCACAGAGCCCAGCAGAGCTCTACCCAGTAGAGCTCAGGGGCTTCTACCTCTGAGCTACTCCCCAGCCCTTTCTATTTTTTATTTTGAAACAAGGTCTCACTAAGCTACTGTGCTGTCCTTGAACCTACGATCCTCCTGTCTCAGCCTCCCAGGTACTAACTAGGACTAAAGGCCTGCACCTCGGGAGCCGGCTTGGAATAATGATCTGAATGACTTCTGACTCTTCACCACAAACAGTGGAAGCAAAAGACAGTGAAATCCTGTCATTAAAGGAATGAAAGAAAAAAGCTGTCAGTCAGAACTCCATATCCAGTGAACTATCCCTCAGGAATGAAAATGAATTAAAGACATCGCCAGATTAAAAACAAAAAACTACAAATCTGCTCCTAACACACCTTTTTTTTAGCACAGCAACCAACATAGGCTACGACAATTAGGAATAGCAGCTCTGCTGGCTGAAGTGGAATGAGGCCATTTGGAAACCTTTACCTTCAAAGGAACACAGAACATTAGAAATGGTAAATGGAGAAAAACGGCTTCCCTCCTAATTTTTTAAAATATATGTGATAAGTTTTAAAGCAAAAAATGATAACATTGTATTATGGATTTTATAACATATGCTGAGGTATCATATATTAGAAACTATAACACAAAGTGGGAGGGGTCAATAAATGGAACTATACACTGGAGATTTCAACATTTTACCTAAAGTGGAATAATACTAACTCTAAGACTGCTTCTTTCTCCTTTAAACACGGACCATGTCATATAACGTCTGGCACACAGCAGACACTTAATAAATATCCGTTTCTATAGAAATAAGTCTCCTTGAGCCTTTGATTACCAGGATTCAATTCATGAGAGCCCAGCAGCCGCAGAGAAGGATGAGGAAATCTAGTTTTCACAAAACAAACCTCGGATGTGGCATCTGGCCTAAAACCACCTGGAGCTACACTTAAAACGTGAGTTACAAAGTAACCAACCATACCGACTCACTTCTGTTTGCAAAAAATGAGACTTGTCCACTTCAGAAGAGAGAGAAAACAGGTCAAAAATATCACATAACTGGCAACATAAAATTAATGAATTCTAACATTGGATATACATGAATTCATCAAAAGTGTTCAATCATCCTAATAATGAATATAGTAGGATTAAACTTTGATAATTCACATTAAGCATGTAAAGAGAGGCAGAGAAAGAAAACATGTATAAAATTCATCTGAAATGGTAAGAAATCTGGATTACAGAGATTTTTGTTTTAAGAAGCAGAGTAAAATTTTAGTCCTAGACATAACCGAGAATCTGGTCGTCTACCTTGTACCTGGGGGAGTCTGCACTAACAGACTGTCACTCTCAGACTGCTGCTCTGACCCGAGCCAGCCACGCTGCGATTGCCCAGTCTGGTCACTGGCCTCAGGGTGTGGACAGATTGGGACAGCATCTCCCTATCTGTGACATATGGAAGATAAGCTGAATGTCATTAAGTCACACAATGAGAACGTTATTCCCTTCTTAATTCTCTAATTAAATCAAAGAAAGTTTCCTTTCAGTGCTAGTGTGTCTTGAACACTTCCCTAAAACTGGCAATCCACCTTTATTTATTATTTTTATTTTATTTATTTATTTTTATTTTATTGTGTGTGTGGTACTGGAGATTGAACCGGGGGAATTCTACCTCCAAGTTACACCCCAGCCCTATTTTTTAATTTTTATTTTGAAACACGGTCTCACTAGGTTGATGAGAGTCTCACTCCTTGCTGAGGCTGTCCTTGAATCTATGATCCTCTTGTCTCAGCCTCCCAAGTACTGAGATTACAGGAGTGTGCCACCACGCCCTGCTGCAATCCACCTTTTAATACAAAGTGGATCTCGAGTTCAGAATCTTTGTGGGCAACTGCTTCTACCTAGAATTTAATACTGTTATTTTATTTTTGTTTTATGATATTTTGTTTAAGTTTCATTTAGAGTAACCAATGCAAGTTTCTGAAAACAGTTTTAAATAAAGTACTCGATATGAAGAAAAACACAGGTGATACACTGATAAAGTAAAAATAAGAAAAGTAGCCCACAAATGACTGAATTTTGAAAAATCTGGATTGGTGCAATCCAAGGAAAATATTTTTAATAATAATGTCAAGTTCCTAACACAAAGAATAGTACCTCTTATTTCAAGTACTGAAAATCATTTTTTTTCATATAAATAAACATTTTCCCATGTGTAGATCAATATCCTGGACCCTTTCAAAATTTGAAGATCCTACTTGAGACCATGTTAGTGAGATTATTACTATTTATTTGTGAATGGTGTATTTGATTTTTTTTAACAACTCCTTAAAAGCACCAGGTTTACTAATGTGTACAAGCAAGCGTGACCTGGACCCTTTCCTCACAGCCAGTGTGACCAGCCAGTGTGGGGGCCACGTCAATCGTGCCCACGATGATTAATAACCTCTGCCCACGAGGTTTTAATGCTTCTTTTTTTATTAAGTCTTCAAAGACAAACTAAATCAACCGGCAGCTGATGAACTCTATAATAACGGAGGAGGCTTTCTCAGGCTCAGCATGGCTGACGTTCTGGGCCCCGTCACTCTTGTTGTGGGGGGGGCCGTCCTGTGCAATAGAGGACGTGTAGCAGCCTCCCAGGCTTTTACCCACCCCATGCCAGGGGCATCCCTCCCCACGCTGTGACAACCAAAATCACCTCCGAACATCGACAGGGGTGTGCCTGGGGAGGGAGAATGACAACCCATCCCCCAATGAGAAACACCTTAAAGAGCAAGATGGTTCATGGTCACCTGAGGAGCCTCTGGCTGGTGAGAAAGACTGGCCTCCATCCCCACCTCCCTCCATCTCCAGCTATTTCCCAGCCAAGGGCCTTGGCCCTGGCTGTTCCCTACGCCTGGAACTCTCCCGTCAGATGACTTTCCTCTCCTCTTTAAAGCCTCTGCTCATCCGTCATTCTCTCAGGAGGTCTTTTCTGCACACCTTGAAATTGCAAGACCCCATCTCCGCCCCCTTCTTCTGATCTAGCTTTCAAGTTTTCCAGAAAAGTCATCACCTTCTAATGCAAAAGCCCTTTACTTCCTACATGTACTGTTGATCTGCGGCATCCACTTCCCTCCCTTACTCCAGGACAAGACTCTTTGATCAACTCATTGATATGCCTAGCTCGGGCAGGCACTCAATAAAAGTTGCTGAATGAATGAATCAATCAATGAATGAATGGTATAAAAACCTGCCAAGCTAGTATTCTGTGTCCCCTGATAACGGAAGTCGCACATAAAACAAATCCTGCTCCCAAAAGGGTTTTCTAGAATGTACACTTCTGGCCACTACGATGGCACATCGTCTTGCGACTGTCGAGAGGAGCGAGGGGTCGAGGCTTACACGGTGGATCAGAGCAGTCCGCCATCCTGGGGCCCAACAAGTCTAGGCCACAGGCACACATCAGGAATCTTCAGCACTCGAGTCAGGGATGAAATATGAAGTAGCATATAAATAATCCCTTGTTCACATTGTTTTCATTGTACTTTTTACATCTGGAGAGGAAAAAGTTGCCAACTTTATTCATGAAAGCTTAATATAAAGCAGAAAAGCAAAATTTTCTGAAGAAAATCATTTCTAATAATAATAATCTTGCTTCCTCAGCCCAATTTAAAGCACAAAATAAACTAATATTGATCATGTTTTGAGTTCATTGCCGTCGATGCTGTGATAAACTGCCACATATTAGGTTCACTGGCAAGTTTACACAGGACATCAAGGACTCTACCAAAAAGGATTAACAATTACAACTAGCAATGACCAGTTGGGGAAGTCTTGGAAGAAGTGTGCTACGACTCACAGGCCTGTGGTCCTTCCGCATCCCATTTGCACAGCACCCTGTCCCCTGTGCTACACACACAAGCTGCCCAGTTTCCCTCAACTGTGCTGAACGTCCCTGCAGTCAGTGGCTGTGGCTGCCACCTACCTCCATGGGGAGGTCCGAGTTTAAAGATCCACTTTGATAGCTAAGACACGAAAAGCTCACTATACCATCCAACCCAACGAGAGTGGCTTTGGGCCCACACAACCAAAGCCAGGGTCAGTCCCCCTTTACTAAGGCCTTGCCCACTGTGCAAAAGGGGTACCAGACCCCAATGCCAGGTGACCACAGAAGGACTCTCTTCGCAAAGCCCCACCAGAATAATATTTCTGAGCTCTACAATGTAGAAAAAGGATTTACCCTCTTTTGTGCTAAACAGTTACTCAAAGGTTATCTACCAAAACTAATGAATACTGTTGGTATCTTCATCATTTAAAACAGGCTGGGACGTAAAATAAATGAGACAAGGAGGCTGCAGTGAAACACCACGAGCCCTTGAGCTCCCGCCTGGTGTCAGTACTTTTCCAAGACGCCAATCTGTCTTAGGCGGAGGACAAATTAATATTTTACGTCTGACGTTAGGTGAATGTGCTTCAACGTCAAGTAAATATCATCTCATAGAAAGTAAGAAAATAAAGTTTACAGGTTACTTTGCAGGAAGAAAAGAATCTAAAGATCAGTATGAGAAGAGAGGGCCTGTTACCAGCAAACCCGCCTTGTCATAAACTCTGCCCTCCATGGCTAACTTCAACAGCAAAACACGATCTACACAGGACTGGAGATCCGGAGATGAACAGGCAGGGTCCCCAGACTGCAGAAGCTCCAAGGGAACAAACCTCCAAGGAACATCGTATAGGTAACAACCCACAACGCCCTATGGCAAAAGCCATGGTATACTGGTATAAACGAACAGGGGGAGCCTGGCCGGCCCGCAGACAGACAGCTTCCCTAGGACAGAAGAGATACCCAACTCAGGCCTTGAAGATCAGGTAAGACTCTGCCACCTGGGAAGAGAGAGAGGATCTAGGGAAGGGAAGAACTTTCCAGATGAAGGCAGGAGCACAACAGGGGCGAGTCTGCCACCTTCAAGTGGTTTGGGGACACTGGAGAGTTCCCAAAGGCACCAAGCTCTGATGGAGTAGCCACACTACAATTGGTTTTAAGTGGAAAGGTGAGAAAAAAGTAAACACAATAAAACCCACCCAGCAAGATGCCTCTATTGGCCCAGACATGGACGGAGCTGGAGCTGGAGGCAGAATGTTAGGGCACGTCCATCCCAGCAAGCATTTTCATTAAGAATTCGTTCTCCGGGCATTCCCAATATTTACGATTCTCCATTCAACTTGTCATCCTGTCACTATAACTCTGTGTGAGATATGACACCCTGGGCCAGACCAATTATCCACACGATCCAATATTCTGTCTCTGACATAGCACTAGGGGAACACTGGAGGGAGAACGTGACAGACGTGGGTCCACTACATCTATGTCCGATGCAAAATATTACAAGATTGGTGGACAGTAGCCAAGAAGCTGGATAGCCTTATTTATGCAAAATTTGTACTTTTTTAAAAAAAGAATGTATTAATGTAGAATTTACATAAATAATTAATTTTAAGAGGGTCTCGTTAGCTATTTCTTTTTTGTAATACTGGGGGGTTAACTCAGGGTGTTCTACCTCTGAGCTACACCCCAACCCCTTTTATTTTTTATTTTGAAACAAGGTCTTTTTTTTTTTTCGGTACCGGGGATTGAACCCAGGGATCATTTTACCTCCGAGCTATACCCCCAGCCCTATTTTTTATACTTTATTTTGAAACCGGGTCTCATGAAGTTGCGGAGGGCCTCACTAAGTAGCTGAGGCTGGCCGCGAACCCAGATCTTCCGGTCTCCGCCTCCCAAGTACTGGGATTACAAGCGTGCGCCACCATGCCCAGCTTGAAACAGGGTCTCACTAAGGGGGTTGAGGCTGGCCTCAAACCTGCAATCCTCCTGTCTGAGCCCCCCAAGTACTGGGATTATAGGCCCATACCGTCCTGCCTGGTCTTGTTAGTCACTTCTTAAAGAACAGTAATTCTTTGAAAGGCTTTAAATGATTTTAGGGGAACTTGAGTCAACCATTCCCTAAGATGTTACTTAAAGTGGTTTTGTTCTTCTCACCAAGAGGCTTATAAGTACTAATGCAAACTTCTAAATTAAGACTATTTCTACAAGCTAGACTAGACAAACCTAACCCATCTAAAAGATAAAGAACACTCTTGATTCTTTACTGGCTTTTTGTGGGAAAACTGACCCCCACAGCCTGCAGGTCCTTGTTGACTTAACTAAATTTCAACAGCTAGGTGCACAGGCAAACTTGCTCTATATAAATGTCAATCCCTAACAAGACCCACACTGATTTATTCGCTCTCATATGAGCAGATCCGTCCAATGCATAATGTTTTATACTGCAAATCTTTGAGGGCTACTGATGGTTATTACCAGCACTACGCAATGGGCTGGCTGGAAAGACCAACTTAATTCATGAGCAGCCATCCTTTCTACACCATGCATACATGGAAATTCCTCTTTGATTTGTGACTTTAATCACAGCTTCCAAAACCTGTCATTATTTATGACTCTGACTTTTACACTGACGGTCAATGGGAAACATTTACTCAGGTTACCTGATAGGCAAGAACTCTGGCTCTCAAAGCCCTTCACATGCTCCACTTGGACATTACAAACCTCCATTTTCCTGCCAACCCGCCCCATCAGGGGACAGAGGAGAGGTGAGGGTGGTGGTTGGTACCATACTGATGAACAGAACAATATTATATAAAAATGCAGCAATGTCCCTAGTCAGCCTTGAAGCAGCTTAAAAAAAAAGTACAGAAGAAAGCCAACAATCTTCGGCATGTGTGTGGGGGGGGGGTTTCTGTTTTCCTATTCTTCAAAATATTTTAAACAATCAAGCAATGCTGACTAAAAGCCACTTCCCTGCTGACCACATTGGTGAGACAGCTAGGAGGTGGCCTTCCTCCTAGAGAAGCAGACGCCTGCAGAGACCCACAAGTCCCTTGGCGCTGAGGGGCCAACCCCACAGCTCTCCCTCTCCTCCTGCTCTCTGCCATCGTTCCCTCAGTCCACACCTAATGCTCTCCCTTTTGCCCTGGTTTTTAAAATCACTTCTTTTTTAAAAAAATAAAGAACAACATACATACAGAAAAGTGTGCAAATAAGTTTGCCGCCTGGTGACCCTTCATAAACCGAACCTCAGAATGAAAAAAAGAATTTCACCAGCACCTCCAGAACCACCTCAGGCTCCAATTCCACCCGCCCCCGCCCCCAGCGCAGCCACTCCCCTCCTGACAGCCCAGAGCAGCTCTGCTGGTCTTGAACTCTGCATAAACACAACTGTGCAGGACGCACCCTTTTGAGTCTGGCTTCTTTCACATGCTTGTGAAATTCATCCACACTGTTGAGCAGAGCTGACTATCATTCGTTCTTACAGCTGTGTAGCTTTCCACGGGGTGGGCATACCACAATTTATAATCTACGATGATGGACAATGGAATAGGTTCCAGTCTCTTAAACTTAAGAACAGTGTCTTTTTGAGAACATGTCTCATTTTGTTGGGCATATAATGGAAGTGGAATTGTTGGATCATTCATACCCTTTTTTTTAAAAGGTTTTCAGAGTAAATACAACGAGTGCCACTGTGTTCTGGAACCTTCTATCCGTGAGGAAAAGCCTCTCCAACCCAGCTCCTTCTTCATGACAGGGTGTGCTTTCTCCTGCTCAGCTGTGAGCCCCAGGAGGAGTAACTATTTCCCAAAGTGCCCAATGCCCAGCCAGCACCTGGAAAACAGTAGGTGCTCAATAAATAACCGCTGAGCAACAGGCGATGTTGCCTCAACTGCTTACGCTTCCCAACCAGTCCCCCCCCCCCGCTTCTGCTCCCTGACTGCCCTGAGCAATTTCTCACTGAGGTCACTGAAGATCTGTCAAGCCCCATGGCCATGCCAGGCGTGGTGGCACACGCTTGAAATCCCAGTACTTTGGAGGCAGACACAGGAAGATCCGGGTTCACGGCCAGCCTCAGAAACTTAGTGAGGCCCTCTGCAACTTAGTGAGACCGTTTCAAAATAAAAGAATAAAATAGCGGGGCATGGTGGCGCACACTTGTAATCCCAGGACTTTGGGAGGCGGAGACCGGAGGATCCGGGTTCGCAGCCAGCCTCAGCTCTATCTCTCTCTCCCTGTCTCTCTCTATACTTAGTGAGGCCCTCCACAACTTTGTGAAACCCGGTTTCAAAATAAAGTATAAAAAATAGGGCAGGGGGTATAGCGCGGAGGTAGAATGCCTCTGGGTTCAATCCCCGGTACCGCAAAAAAAAAAAAAAAAAAGAATAAAATAGGGTTGGGGGTGCAGCTCAGAGGTAAAATGCCCCTGGGTTCCATCCCCAGTACTGTAAAAAAAAACCCCATGGCCCATCTTCAGTCCCATCTTCCCCAACTCCTCTGGGTCAAGTGACATAAATAAATGGTCACCCTGAACAAAACCTTGATTTCAAGGGCCTTGGGTTTCTTATTTCTATGGCTAACCACTAGAAGTTTCTGTTACCTGGAGTTCTGACCCTCACCTCCTCCTCCTCTGACACCAGCAGCAGCTCTCAGCCAACCCCGTGGTCCAGCTACACCCACCACTAAGGCCTGTCAGATGTCATCTCTAATCCTAAGAGAACCCTACCGGGGGGTTTTCAGGGGCCAGGCAGTGCCACCAGGCTCTCCTGTGAGCTCCTCAAAAGTGCCTGTCTCAGATGGAAACAGGAGTCCGCCCATCTGCCCCATTGCCCAAAGCAGGCTTCTCATGCACCGCCTGGTGCCCTTCACTAGGTGAGACCACAGTGAGTGATCCAAGATGGGCACACCCCATTCTAACGACAAGGAAGGCACCTGGCCATGCCCGTGTCAAATGCTGCCACCGGGTGACACGGGTTTTAGGGAACAAAGAGAATGGGCACCTGACCCAGTCCGGGTGGAGGGGAGCAGAGCAGCCAAGCAAGTTCCCCATGAGTTGACTCTTCCTTCATCAGAAAGAACTTGCACCCCCATTCCCTGCCTCACCTCGTCTCCTTTATTGGGACCCCCGTCCCCTTGCCTAGATTTCGGGAACACACACGCCTGGGAGCCTATCTCTGGCTTGTTTCTCTACCAGCCCATCCTTTCTTGAAAGCATAACTCAATTCTAGTCACTGCCCTGGTTACAATTCCCCAGTGGCGCCCCATGACTCCTCGAATACAAGGCAAACGCTTTAGGACTGAGGGTTAGCTTGGTGTTAAGAGAGCTTGCCCAGCCTGTGTGAGGTCCTGGGTTTGAGCCTCAGCAATGGAAAAAAAAAAAAAAGGCAAGCACTTCACCTGGAGGTGGACTGAAGGGCCACTCGTGGGCTGGCCCTGCCTATTTCTCCCACCTCCAGCATCTGTCAGTCACTGCACTTCAGACACAAGCCTGCTAGCTAGTCCTTGACAAGGAAGAGCTGTGCTGGGACGCTCTCTCTGGCTCTTCACGTGAAAACCTCCGTCTTTACTCAAATCTCAACTCAAGAGCACCTCTCGGAGCTCCAGGGAAGCCTTCTCTGGCACTCCACGCACACAGCACCTGTATCCCTCCAGCCGCCCGGGGCTGCCACTTCACCACACTCACCTCCACCGCACGTACCACAACCTGAAGTCACCCCGCTAGCTCACGTCACCAGCTGACTGCCTGTCTCTGCCGCTGGACCCACCGCTCCACGAGAGGAGAAACCAGGTTTGTGCTCACCTCCGTGTCCACATCTAACATCGTGCCTGAGACTTAGCAGGTCCTTTTCTCTATATATACTTGTATTGGTGCATTGTAATTCTACATCATAGATGTATATACACGCACGCATTACTTTTAATAGGTTCTTAATATTAGTCCCATGAATGGATACAGGCATGCATGAGTATGAGTGAGTAATGAGTCCCCCAAAGATCGGTGGCTAACGTAAATTCTACCACCAGAGTCTCTGCTTTAAATCCCACCCCTGCCATTCACTAGCTCTGTTATTTTGGGCAAGTTATTTAGCCTGTCTGTGTCCTTTGTGAGCCCGCTCTGAAAAAAAATGGGATTAAAAATATCTGCTTCATAGGGTTTTATATTTCAGTTATGAGAGGTGCTCACAATACAGCTTAGTCCTAAAGACTAAGTCCTTCATTAGTCCTAAAGAAATGGCAGCTTTTGTCCCCCTGCCTGGGTTGCCTTCCTACAAATGTAAGTTCCAGCAAAACATCTAGGGACTCCCTACTGCCTCCTGGTTGGCCCTCAACCGCGTGGGCTGTGGACTCTCCCCTCCAGACTCGCTCCTTCCTTCCCTCCCAGGCACCCCTTATTCCCAAATGCCCCCACCTTCTCACCGGCCCAGAGCAGAATCTCGAAATTCTGCTTCTGTGCACATTGTGCTTAGAATGCCCACAGCCTTCCTCAGCCTAACCCAACTCCAGCGTCACACACCCTCTCTTCCCGCCACACTGTCTTCCTGATGTCCCAGTGTGGCAGCCTCTCCTGCCCTGTCCCTGGACACACTGCATCTGTGCCATCTTTAATGTTCACCATCCTTCTGAGCTGGAAGCATCTCAGGAGTGCCCAAGCCTCCTTCGTGCCTCTAATCAGAGCGTCTCCCGCAGGCCGGGCACCTTGGAGTGGCTGGGGAAACATCTGTTCAGTGAGTAAAGGACTATTTACACTTGGAAGCCAATCACGTGCCCTCGACTCCTATTTTTTTCCCCCATCAGGTTTAAGACTAATTGGCATCTTGAAGGTCAAAATCATTTTCTCTTTCGTTAGCTAATTTTAGTTTTATGATGTGATTTTATTTTTATTTTGTGATGAAGAAAGCCACGTATACTCTTTTCCAGAGACAATTTCAGGGAATTTCTGATGTTTGTCTGTTGGCCTCACAGGAAATGGAAAACACAGCATCAGGATGTGGGGGGCAGAAGGGGGTCTACTTCCACGCTGCGCCTCTGGCTCCCTCCCTTCTCATCCCAAGAGGAAGCTTTTGTCCTCAACTAGCACAGGAAAGGTGAGACATCCTGTGTGAGCAACTCATCACCATTTCTCAACAAAGCAGGGGCGGGCCCCACATAACACTAATCCCAGGGGGAAGACACCCTGTCCGGTTGGCTCAGCTCATCCACAGACATAGTGGCTCTAACGGAATGAAACCAAGTTTGATTTAGAGCCAGGGTCAGCAAATCACCACCCGGGGGCCAAATTCAGCCTGCTGCCTGTGTTTGTGAATAAAGTTTTACTAGGACACCGCCATGCCCACTCGTTTATGTGTCATTACAGCTGCTTCCAGGCTATAATCGCAGAGCTGAGAGGCTGCATCAGAGACCCTCAGGCCCAAAGAGCCTAAAACTGTTACTACGCGACCCTGGACAGAAAAAAAAACAAACAAATATGCACATCTCGGATTTAGAGAATAGTAATCTGGTATCTAAGTAGTGCTCTACTTCTCAAGTATTAGGATACTCAACTAGTTCCTATTCCTGTTAGAATTATTTCACTTGACCCAGGGAAATTTTTATGAAAAAATAACTGGCAATCTTAGATCCAAGTTTACATTATTCAGAGAAAAAAGCCCAGTGGTTTGGTTTAGGGCTAAATTAGTGCAATGTCTCTGCTCTGGGTGCACAGAGCTCAGGTGCAGTCCTCGAAAAGGACATTTTTACAGACATGGACGGAAGTGGGCAGGTGAGATGGGATGCTTTGGGCTCTGGAAGGTGTCTTTTATTCAAGATACACTGCGCCTTCCGGCATTAAGATTCCAAGAGTCCGTCTCTATTCCGCTGGCTTAGCTAACCCTGTTTTCACCACGGGGCCAGATATCAGCTGTTGCCACCTCGCTTTCTCATAAATAGCAGCATGCCCTCTCCCAAGCTCTTTCACAGATACCTCTCGAAAACTAAGCATTTGGAAAGAAATACACCATCTCCCAAATACAAATGTATTTTAGAGTCAGTCTTTTGAAGCTGAACACATCTTATGATACCTCTGCCTCGACCTCAGAATTGAAACCCGGCTTCCAACTCCCCTGCAGAGGCTGGATCATACGTGACACTTGCATCTCCTTTTTTTTAAACTTTCTACTACAAAAACTTTCAAATGTATGTAAAAGATAGAATGGTACCCGGCAACCAGCTTCCGCAAGTCTCAGCATTCAGCCATTTATTCCCATTGATCCCTTCTCCCAACTGTTTATTATTTGTTGTGGTATTTGAAAGCAGATTTCACACATCAAATCATTTCACTCATGAATGCTTATTTGTTTCTGTTAGAGAGTCCTTTGCCTTTGGAAAAAAAAAAAAAGCAAAAACATGATACCATTATCACATCCCACAAAATTAATATAATTCTTTTTCTGTTTGTTTGGGTTTTTTTTGGTACTGGAGAACCTAGGGGTATGCTACCTCTGAGCTACACCCCAGCCCTTTTTTATTTTGAAACAGGATCTTGCTAAGTTACCATTGACTGGCCCCAAACCTACAATCCTCTTAGCCTCCCAAGTACTGGGATTGCTGGCATGCACCACCACCCCTGGCTAATACTGCTTAATGCTATCTAGAATACACAGCCCAAGTTACATGTTCCCCAACCGACTCAATAATGTCTTTCAGAGAGTGGTTTGTTCAACTAAGTATCCAAACACAACCATTGTGTTAGCTTTCCATCACTAGGAAAACATACCTGAGAAGAACAACTCTGGAGGAAAGAATGGTTTTAGCTCATGGTTTCAGAGGCTGCAGCCCATGGTCAGTCAGCTGGTTCCAAGAGTGAAACATCATGGCAGAAGGGAGTGGCAGAGGATAGCTGCTCACCTCATGACAGCCACAAAGAGGGGGAAGGGGGACTGGGGACAAGACATGGTCCCCAAGAGCCCTCTCAACTAAGATCCCACCCCCTACAGTTTCCACACCTCCCCACAGTTCATTCAAATTATGAACCCATGAATTAAGAATCCACGGATGACGTCAGAGCCCCCATGAACCGATCACTTCCTAAGAGCCTACTTCTGAACTCTGATGTACAGGACCAAGCCTGCAACACCCACGCCTTGGGAGGGACCCATTTCCAAATCCCAACAACCAATATTAGATTTTGTTAACAGGTCTCTTAGGTCTCTATATCTGCAATAGATTCCTCTTAATTTTTTGGCTCAGCCGTCACTGGCATACATTAAATTTTAATTGGCCAAGCAAACTTACCAACAATAACATTTCTTCAGCCTCCACACCTATAAGTGACCCCACACATTCACAGGCCTTCAGACCCTCAGGCAGACGCTGAGCTCCACCCTCCGCATGCACACATGCAGAGCTACATGAAAACCAATATGCGGGCCATCACCCACACTTTCCGCTCTCCAGAGAAGGAATTTAGATTGCTTCAGCAAGCCAATTCTCTCAAATTAAATCTCTTCTGTGCTGCGATGGCCCCAAGACTCTGAATGATTTAAAAAACAAGGCACCCATTTGTTATGCCTTCTTTTTTAAATTAGCCAAACTTAATAAAGAATCACAAAGTAAATCAGACAAGCCTTGGAATCCATTATTGTTAACAGTAACAACATTAATTGAGCACCTAGATCAGGCAGGACATTGGGTTATAATAAAGGATGACCTGCGTCCCTGCCCAAAGGGATTAGCAGTCTAATCCAAGAAGTATTGCACTGTTAGACAAAAATGCCCAAGGAGACAACAGACAAAGTACTACCCAAACTGACATCCCCGTCCCAATCACTGGGTTAAGAATAGCTGTAGCCATTCTTCTGCGTTAAGAATGGCTGTAGTGGCTGGGCATGGTGGCGCACGCTTGTAATCCCAGTACTTTGGGAGGCGGAAACCGGAGGATCTGGGTTCGTGGCTAGCCTCAGCTCTCTCTCTCTCCGTCTCTCTCTTTCTCTCTCTCTCTCCCTGTCTCTCTCTCTCTCGCTCTCTACTTAGTGAGGCCCTCCGCAACTTCATGAGACCCAGTTTCAAAATAAAGTATAAAAAAGTGGTGTGCGCCTACTGTCTCAGCCACTTGGGAGGCTGAGGCGGGGGATCACTTGAGTCCAGGAATTGGAGACCAGGCTGAGCAAGACTCCATCTCAAATAAAAAACAACAGAACTACTTTAAAAAAGAATCTTTGTGAGATTGATCTGCATGGTGGAATAAAGAACAAGAGTCAGAAAGTACAGAATTTGTCAGTTGTGTAACTACTTGTTGTACTACTTGTTACTAGTTGTAACACTAGACAAGTTATTTAACCTCTCAGATTCTCAGAACAATCCAGCCTAGCTCATAGAGTAGCAGCTCTTAATACTGAATCAGAAAATCTTATACAAAAACCCATAAGTGATGATGATGATGATCATGAAGATAATAAAATTATTGACTATAATACCCACTGTGCCTGGCACTAGGCTAAAATGTTTGACGTGTACTATCTCATCTAACCCATATGCCAGTCCTAGTCCTAGGATGTACTTCTATTCTTATTCCATTTTCCAGACAATGAAATTGAGCAGAGTGGATGAGTGATACACCCAAGCAAACACAGCTACAGGTATGGGAGAGCCAGGAAGGGGTGGAAGGGCTTCAGAATTCTTGGTGTCCGTCATGGTGTGATAATGATTCCCAAAAACCCCCTCAGTGGGGTGTAAGGTAAGACCCAGGGCAGCAGAAATTGAGGGGTGGAGAGGTCCTCCTATGATGGCTATTAGATTAACTATGTTTTTAAGTCATAAGGTCCAGCACCTCTCCCTGCCCAAACAAGAAGCCCCAGGAGACTCCCAAAGTTGTCCCACCCTGAGAATGGTTATGTTCAGAGCCATAATAGTGGCTTCCTTCCTTACTGGGGCAAGTCTTCAGCCATCTGCTAAAGAGTATTTAAGCCTTTTTTATTACAAGCTTCAAACAGCCAATATTTGTTCAAAGAGAGCCAAAGCAAAATCGTAATTTTTCCTATATAATCTCTTCCTTCCTTTTTGTACATATAAATACATAACAAAGACTGAAGGAAGCTAGCCACCAGCAAAGAGGTTCCGCTCCCCTGAGGCCACCATTCTGTGAGAGGGAAAGGGCACCTACAGGAGAACTGAGACCCCAGGACCCGTGCCACCAGCGGAGGGATGCCCTGTTGGACCATCCACCTTCCCAGAGTCCCAGCTGACAACACATGATGCTGGGGCAACCGCTGCCCAGTCAACCCACAGAACTCTAAGAAATAACAAAGTGCTATTGGCTTAAGCCCCTGAGCTTTGGGATGGTTAGATAACTGAAACAGAAATGGCTTTTCCAAGCCAGAGGTGGTGGCGCACACTTGTAATCCCAGTACCTGGGAGGCTGAGACCAGAGGATCGCAGGTTCGCGGCCAGCCTCAGCTACTTAGTGAGGCCCTCTGCGACTTAGTGAGACCCTGTTTCAAAATAAAGAATAAAAAATAGGGCTGGGGATATAGCTCAGAGGTAGAATGCCCCTGGGCCAATCCCCAGTACCACAAAAAAAAAAAAAAGAAATGACTTTTCTAGCTAGGCCAAACATCAAATCTACAAATGAAAGGCACCTTACCGTTGTTTATCTGTGAAAATGACACATTCCTGCCATCTGAGGATGCCTACTGGCTGAAACACTCAGATCCGTGAACCCAGGTCTAAAGTGTACCTGCCTCAAGAACATTAAATATTAATAATAATCATAGTAATAACAATAAGAATGGCAGCCAATATTTACCGAGTGTTTATTACATACAAGGCCTTAGGTTAAACCCTTTTTTTCATTCAATTCTCACAAAACCCTTCAAGGCGGGCTGCTATTATGCCCATTTTACTGATAAGGTCACCGAGACTTACACAAATACACTGACTTGCCCAGGATCATAGTACTGGTAAATACTGGCACAAGATTTCAGCCCCCTGACCATCTGACTCTAGAGCCTGAGCTCTTTTTATTTATTATTTATCTTGTGGTGCTGGAGATTGAGCCCAGGGGCATTCTACCTCCAAGCTACACCCCAGCCCTATTTCATTTTTTATTTGGAAACAGGATCTCACTAAATTGCTGAGGCTGGCTTCAAACCTATGATCCTCCTGTCTCAGCCTCCCAAGTACTGGGATTACAGGAGTGTATCACCATGCCAGGCAGAGCCTGAGCTCTTAACCACTGACTTCTATTGGTCCTCAACTGTCATGCTAATTTATTTATTTATTTACTTATTTATTTATTTATTTATTTATTGTGGTACTGGGGATTGAACCCAGGGGCATTCTACCTCTGAGCTACATCCCCAGCCCTATATTTTATTCTTTATTTTGAAACAGGGTCTCACTAAGTTGAGGAGGGCCTCCCTAAGTAGCTGAGGCTGGCGGTGAACCCAGACCCTCCGGTCTCAACCTCCCAAGTACTGGGATTACAAGCGTCGCCACCACGCCCAGCTGTCATGCTAATTTAATAAAGTTGCCCCCCTCTAAAAGAGATAAAGTATGTAAAGAGTTTAACAGAAAAGGTATGGCAAACACCAACTTTTATCATTAGGAAATGTGCAGATGGAGACAGGAAGAGGAAAGGAAGTTCCCAATATGACTGGGACATATGACACCCCAATGAATCCTTGGCTAGTTTGGAGATCTGCCCTGCCCATCTTCACCAACAACACCCCTGGGCTTGGTAATTCTGTGTGACTTGTCTGCTCTCACCCTGGCTGGCCTGCATGCTCCTTTAGGGTGACGGCCTTTTCTAGTTCATCTTTGTAAGTACAGAACTCAACACATGGTCTGGCCCAGAACAAGTAGGTGCTCAAGAAATGTTATGTTGAATGGAAAGGAACTACCTCATTCACCACAAAATTGGAACTCGCATGACCAGGATGACATCTCCCCCAGTTATCAGCCCTCAAAATGATTCCTCCCCCCCCCCCAAAAAAAGATGAGGGCAAGAAGGAGCCAAGGAAAGGGTCCCATCCAAAAATGGGGAGAGATCAATGAACTCCACGACCTCAGAGATGGAGCAGGGGGTGAGAAGTCCATGCACCCCCCCCGCAGCCCGATCCCCCCAAACTCCTCTGCGCCCTTAAAAGTCCCCAGGGAGTTAGGCGAGGAGCTGGGGTGGGAGCCTCTTCTTCCGAGGTGGCCCAGGTCAGCCGACCATGGACTTCCCCCTCCCGCAGCTCCGGGGCAGCCAGAGTCGGAGGAGAAAGAAAGTGACAGGAAGTCCAAGTTCCCCTAGAACGACCGGAGTCCCGACCCCAGGGGGAGGTCCCCACCTCCGCCCGGCCGCCCGTGAGCCAGGGGATCGCCACGAGTGGCAGCAGGCAGCTGGGGGGTCCGGCCGCCCGGGTCCCGCCGTGGAGGGCACGGCCCGGGGCTCCCCGCCCGCGCACCCCCAGTCCTGTGAGAGGACCCAGAGAGGGGCGGGACGCCCGCCTGTTACTTACAGTCGTCTAAGTCATCCTGCAAGTCCACAAAGTACAGGGGGATCTCTGAAAACCAAGAGACACACAAGGGGTTACGCGGGGCGGCGGGGCTCGGGGACCCGGGGAGGAGAGGGAAGCCGCCCGGCGCCCCAGAGCCCGGCCCGCTCACCCGCCATCTTGGGACGGCGCGGGGCGGGGCGTGGACGGCGAGGGGCGGGGCGGGGCCGCCGAGGGGCGGGGCGTGGGCGTGGTCTCGACGGCAGGCCACGCCCTCGGCCGCGCGCGCGCCCGCCGCCCCGCCCTCGCGGCGAAGGTGGCTGCCGAGGTGGGCGGGGAGGTCAGGTGACCCGGCCGGCGTCCCAAGATGGCGGCGGCGGTGGCGCTCCGGAGGCAGCGGCGGCGTCCCGGCTGCTGAAGCTGCTCCGCGCGGCTGGTTGCGGGCGGACCGGGCCGAGGGCTGGCGGCAGGGCGGCCGCCGCCTCTGTGTGTCCCGCGGCCGGGGCTGGGCCGGGCGGCGGCGGCGCCGGGGGATGCTCGCGCTGGGCCGGGCCTCTCCCTCCTAACTTAGGGCGGCGGCGGGCCCGCGCCCCTGGCTCCCGGGCCATGGCGCTCAGGGAACTCAAAGTGTGTCTGCTGGGGGTGAGTGGCGGTGGGCTGGGCCCCGATGGCCGTGGGAGGCCGGGCGGGCGGGCGGGGACCCCGGCGCCCAGGGACCCTCACCCCTCCACGGCTCCCGGGACCCTCCCTGCAGCCCGGGCCGGCCCGCCACCTTTCTGGACCCTGCTGACGGCCGGAGGGACCCTCTCCGGAGCCTCTCACCGACCCCAGAGTGCAGGCGGTCGTCCCTGCTGTCCCTCGTGTCTAGGTGGAGAGCCGCTCCTAAGTAGTTTCCTCCCAACTCATCAAGGTTCTACTTGGGACTTGGCCAAGTCTCCCAAAGTAACATCCGTGACAGGTCTTGAGGTTTTTACGAGCAGCATTGGCCTCTTTTTCCCGTCCCTGGGGCCGTTTTGGAACTTGTGGGACACCCTTGACACTTCGTGCAGAGTTAACTTTGCAAAAGTTAACTCTCTTCCTGTGGAGAGAGCGGTGTTAGAATAGGAAGCCCCAAAGACAAGTTCGAAGCTTCAGCTTCCTGTCTTGTCAGGACAGTTTGGCCTTCTGAGGTTGAAGCTCTCCTTCCTGAGTTTCTGCTTTTAAAGATTGAAAGGAATTCCAAGATCTAGTCTTTTTTGCCCCCCCCCATAGGGTGGAGCTGGGATTCATGTGGGATTACTCAGAACGAATTCAGGAGATCAGTTAAGTATGTGTTAAAAAGTGAGGGTGTCTGTCATTCTTCACATGAAGCAGAAATTTTGGATCTTTCAAAGAATCTTAGTGTCTCCCTTAAAAAACTGCAAAAAACACCCCCTATGATACATTTCGAAATCTCCTAATTACTCCACTGAGTTTTTATGACCTCCTTTTTGTCCCTCAACTTGGGAAATTTACACATCTAGAATGATTTTTCTAAAATCCTGCACTTACACAACAAAGCCATTTTTGGTGTCTGCAAGAAGATTGACTTTTTCTCAGTCACCCATCTCATTCTATTTCAGGATACAGGTGTAGGCAAATCGAGTATCGTGTGGCGGTTTGTGGAAGACAGTTTTGATCCCAACATCAACCCAACAATAGGGTAAGCGGTGAAGTTTAACTAATATACAGCTAAAGTCACATTGAAAGCCCTTCCAAACAAAAAGCACGCTACAGGGGTAGCCCCTGCCTTCTGACACTCGGTGAATCCTGAGTTACTGGTGCCTCCCAAACTTGAAAGAATACAGTGAGGTTTGGTGTACTTTAGGAACATTATCTTCAGACTTGGGAGTGTAAACTCCAAAATGAAAATGGGAATTAGAGTCTTACTTATTAGTATAGAACCATCAGTCTATAAATATGAACAGCAATTCCACCTTGAAGGCAGGCAGATGAAAGCAAGTCTTGGTACTGTTCCTTCAGGCATGTTAATTAAAAGATGGATGGTTTTAGTTTTTCTTGAGAAGTAGGATGGGGTCCAAAACCCTTCTCATACATTTCTACACTGGTAGTAATAATGAATTAATTAACATTGAGAAAGAAGGTTTTTTTTTTTCAGGTCTCTGGTGTTTGGGATCATTGAAATTGTAGGTTTTTTACTCTGTAAAGAAATTTCTTGGTATTTAAGTGTCACTGAGAAGTTGTGTTTTCTAGTTGAGTGTTTTGTTGTTGTTGTTGTTTTTGGTTGGTTTTTGGGGGTTTGGTTTTGTTTTGTTTTGCAGAACTAGGGATTAAACCCAAGAGTGCTCTAACCACTGAGCTACATCCCCAGCCCTTTTATTTTTTTTTTATTTTGAGACAAGGTCTAAGTTATCTAAGCTGGCCTTAAACTTGGGATCCTCTTACTTCAGCCTCCTGAATCGCTGGGGTTATAGTGTGCGCCACCACAACCAGCTGGTTTATAGGTTTTAATCTTACATTAGGCTGGTAAAACTAAGTAGCTGCTATTCTCTTACTTTATTGTCAAACTCCCCAGTGAAATGGTTTCCTCCATTTAAAGAAAAGTTCTATGGTATTTATCATTAGGATAAAATATGGCTTTATGCTCTATACAGATTGTCTCCTGAGAAATTATAAGTTCCTGTTGTCAGCCCATGTGATCAATATTTTTTATATCTTCTTTGTTAAACTCTTGTGCATTTCCTACAAATTTAAGGGCATGGGTATGAAATCCACCACTCTCTGAAATTAAAATGTCTCTCAATATCCTTCAAACAAGAACTAGATATGTCCACATGTTTAAAGCATGACCTCATCCTCCTCAGGGCCTGTTGCTACCTGCACAAGAAAGTGAAGTGATAGGAAGTGACAGCACGTACCTCTGATTCAGAGAGTGACACACATCACCCTGAGTCAGAACTGAAAACCCAGAACCCACAAGATACTCGGACGCCTTGGTTAGCCTTGATGAGGAGAGAGAAAATGAAGGGTACAGTGTGGTGGGCCTCTAAGGCCTGTGGCCAGTGCTGGCTCCCACCCCCCTGTAATCAGCAGCTCCAGGGTGCCACGTGCTTGTGGTCCTGAGCCATGTCATCCGCTCTCCTCCAGGGCCTCTTGGCTCACGTTTCACTGGAAAAAGAGTCCAAGGCTTTCTCCTCGCTTCCCTGTTGCTTTTCCCTCAGCCTCAGAGAGCGGCTTCTCCCTTGTGACTAACCCCACACACACCCAGAGCTCTAGAACTCCACCTCTTTGCCCCTCTCTTCCCCACCCTACCTTCTTGTCAGCCTGCAAGGCTGACAAGCCTCATCCAGCCCGCTCCACCTCAAGGGTGCCGTTTCCAACCTGCTGCTCAAAGCATGTTGTCCTGAAGAGAAGTTGCCACTTCCTCAGCGACTGCTCCCCGCAGCCCACTGTCGTCTCAGTTCCGCCAGCGCACCGCTAAAACCACCTTCTCTAGATACCAACCACCTACTCACCAAACCAGCAGCTTTTTTTTTTTTAAGCTATGTGTCAAGTGCCAGCCTGGGTGCTGGTGATTTAGGCCAGGTGTCAGCAAACTGTGGTCTTTTGTTCTATGGCCTGTGTTTGTAAATAAAACTTTATTGAGCTGGGCGTGGTGGTGCATGCTTGTAATCCCAGTACTTGGGAGGCTGAGACAGGAGGATTGCAGGTTCGAAGCCAACCTCAGCAACTTAGTGAGGCCCTCCACAACTTAATGAGACCCCATTTCAAAAAATGAGACCCGGTTTCAAAATAAAGTATAAAAAATAGAGCCGGGGGTGTAGCGCGGAGGTAGAACGCCCCGGGTTCAATCCCCGGTACCGCAAAAAAAAAAAATGGAGCTCAGAAGTAGAATGCTCCTAGGTTCAATCCCCAGTACTACACACACACACACACACACACACACACACACACACACAAAGAAACTTTATTATTGAAGCAGTCACACCCATTTGTCCATTTGTTTACGTACTGTCTTTGCTATTTTCAGGCTATAGCAATCTAGGTGAATAGTTGTGACTAGGACTCTATGGCCCACAGAGCCAAAAACATTTACTGTTTTTGAACACGTTTGCTGACCCCTCATTTAGACAGACTCAGTTCCTACCCTCATGGAGCTTTCCTATAGATACAAAAAGAGACGTATTTTGTACCCCGTGTACAAGAAATGATTATTCAGCCATTTTCTGTGCTGCAGAGGAGAAACGTGGAGTGTTGTGAGCATGGAGCAGCGGCCTGGCCTCGTACTGGGCACGGCCATTCCTACAGGGACCAGGAAGGCGGGAAGAAGCATTGAAACTTAAATATTGAAAGATAACACGTTATACTTCAATAGAGAGTTTTTAAAACGAGTATTTGAAGAGCAGAAGCGTAGCGTTTGGTGACAAGGGGCAGTGAGTAGCAGAGAGCTAGGACAGGCCTGGGGGGGGGGCAGAGGGACCGTGCAGGGCAGGGCAGGGCAGGGCAGGTTGAAGGAGGGGCCAGAAGGCTGGAGTGGCAGAAGGACAGAGAGCAAAACTGGAGGGATGGCCAAGGAGGCTGGCGAGGCAGCAAGGACCAGGCCACCAGGCCCGGGAGAGGGGGGAGGATGTGACATCGCAGACACATCCCGGACATCTTGGAATGGAACTCCTCTGCCTTCCCTAGTTCCTCCCTCTGCCTGTGGCCTCGCTCCCTCGCTGCTGTCTGCTGGTCTCTCCTGTGGATGAGGTGAAGGTGGTCTTCCCCAAGCTGTGTCCCGGCTCCCGTGTTCCCCCGAGGGCTCCTCCCCCTCCCTCAGCTCACCTTACCTGGGTAATGTGACCCAAAGTCCACTTCTCTAGCCCTTTTCCTTGATCCGTATCTCTAACTCGTGATTTGGTCCTAGTCCCCTGCAGAACTTGGTGTCTGTCCCTTGTCCGTAACTGAGTCCCTCACTCCTGCATTTGTGTTCTTCCCTAGTTGTCGAGGTGTATTGTATACATGGAAGACAGCCTAGGCCCCAAGACCCGTCCTGTTCTCAGCTTAAATTAGGTCTCAACTTGCGCTCCCTGGGAGAAGTTCGTGTGGCCGCTGAGCTGCTCCGCTAGGGTAGGAAGGTCATGGTGGTGCATCCCTCCTGGGGTTGTTGGGAGAATTCAGTGACTCCATGCATGGGCACGGGAAGTGTGCAGTTAATGTCGGCGGTGGTTATGGACTTCAGTCATGAGCTGTGATTCCATCCCTCCCGGCCCTCGCAGTACGTGGAGGGAGATGAGGTCGCCATCAGAATCACCACTGTAGTGAGTGGTCACCAGCGGGACCTCACTTCCTCAGGTTAGCTGGGCTGCAAGAATGGTTGACAGTCACCGCTCTGCACGTGGATGAGTACCACACCAGTAGCACCAGTTCTCTGCTAAGATCTGACCTGTAGATGCCATTCAGCACAGGACGTGTGCCCCAGGTGGCCCACAGACACCTAGGGACGCTACGTGTCTGTGACTGAGTTTGTGAACAACCCATGGGTGGCTTGGACCTCTGCTCCTCTTTGCATGGACACTGTGCAGGGACCTCAGCTACTCAAGCCCACAACTTGGGCAGCAAGGCCCCTCCTGACTCACTGTTCCCTTCTCCCACCCAGCAGCAAGTCACTAGCTCCTGTCCAGGCCACGTCCTAACTATCCCTCCAGCCTTCCCTCATCAGGACAAGGATCCTGGAGGCTCCCTGGACTGCAGCCCTGCCACTTGCCAGCCAGCTAGCCCTGGGCGGTTCACTCCCTCATCTGTTTCCTCATCAGCAAAAGAAGGGTCACTCTAGGACCGCTCCGTGTTGTTAGAATTGCATGAGACAGTGCATTTAAAATGCTTAGCAAAGTGCCAGGGGCGTTGGGGCTCAATAAATGGTGGCTATTATTTTTTAAATATTTAAGACTTTTTTATTATTTTTTTCAAAGCAATGTGTATGTGGTTTTTAAAACATGAACTAGTGTTGCAGGGCTTTTAAGTTAAAGTGTAACAGTCCCCACTCCACTCCGACCCATTCTCTAGAGGCAGCCACTACTGCCATGGGACATAGCTCTTTTTTCTGGTCTTTCCTCCGGATCTTTTCATAACGTATATACTAGTAGTTCTTGATCCCCACTCTGCTCCCCTCACCCCACTGGTTTTAAGCATTATCTACTGATTTTTTTCTTTGGAATGTGAGAATTTAGCCCTCTTTCTCCTCTTCCCACCACCTGCACATCACCTCCCCCCCCTCCTTTGAAGTTCTGTCACTGAGCTATAGTATGACATGGTGTAGGATGTAGACCCCAAGCCAGGCTATCTGCCTTCACCTCCTGGCTCTAACACTTGCTCTGTGCACTTAGGCAAGTTATTTAACCTCTTTGTGACTGAATCTGCACATTCAGGAACACTCTGTGACATCTAACTTCAAGGTTATTGTGAAAATTGAGTTAAAACACCTAGAAATTACATAGAATGGTACTTGGTATATGGTAAGCATTTGTTACTTCTTAGCAGTTGTTTGTTGTTGTTTTGTAGTACTGGGGATTGAACCAACTGGTGCTCTACCACTGAGCTACATCCCAACCAATCCTCCCTCCCTCCCTCCCTCCCTCCCTCCCTTCCTTCCTTCCTTCCTTCCTTCCTTCCTTCCTTTGTTTTTGTTTGTTTTGTGGTAATGGGAATTGAACCCAGGGTGTTCTACCTCTAAACTACACCCCGGCCCTATTTTATTTGTTGTTTTCTTCATTTTTGAGGCAGGGTCTCTCTAAGTTGCTGAGGCTTGTTTCGAACTTGTGATCCTCCTGCCTTAGCCTCCCAAGTAGCTGGGATAACAGGTGTGCATCACCACACCTGGCTAGCAGTTGGTATTTTTAATAACAATAATTTTTCTAATATTGTAGTTTTTAATTTATATAAATGTAAATAGAGTGTATGAGTATGTGTGTGTGTATATATATATTTAGTGAGAGATGTATCTGCTTTCATATATTATAAGATTCATTTATGGTATTTCATATTTCTTTCATTTTCTTTCTTTTGGGGGGTATACTGGGGATTGAACCCAGGGACATTCTACCTCCAAGCTGCATCCCCAGCCCTTTTTACTTCTTGTTTTCAAACAGGGTCTTGCTAGGTTGCTGACAGTCTCACTAAATTGCTGAGTCTAATCTTGAACCTGCAATCCTCGTGTCTCAGCTTCCCAAATACTAGGATTACGGGTGTGTGCCGCCATACCCGCTTCAGGTTCCATTCGCCATATAACAAGTCTCCCATTGGATGTCTATCCCAGTTTTATCCAGTTGTGTTCCTTGTTTACACGGTTGTTTCTCATTTGGGGCTATTACATACAATTCTGTTAGGATCATTCTTATAGGTATCTTTTGTGTCTGTACAGATAAATTTCTTTGGGATGTGTATATGTATATCCACATACATTTGGCGGTGAAACTGCTGAGTCACAGAATATATATGTTCAGGTCTAATAGTTATCTTCCAAAGTATTGTACACTCTCAGCAGTAGCATACGGAAGTTCCAGGTGCCACATATCCTCATTTGATATAATCAGTCTTTACTATTCGCTCTCTCAGAGGGCGTGTGCTAGTAGCTCATTCTAGTTTTAGTTTCTATTTCTCTTGTGACTAATGCTATTGAACACTTTCTCATACATTTATCAGCCATTTGTATATTAACTTTTGTAAAGTGCTTATTCACAAATCAGTCATTTTCTTAGTGATTTGCAGGCGTAATCTATGTCTTCTGTATACTAGTCATTCTGTATGAAGGCTAATAAAATGAGTTGAGTTGGGAAGTGTTTTCTCCTCTTCTGCTGTTTTTTGGAAGACTTTATGTAGAATTGATATTATTTCTTCCTTGAAGATTTTGTAGAATTAACAAAAGCATCTGAGCAAAGAGGGTTTTTTTGTCAGATTCAATTCTTTCAATAAATATCGGACTATTCAGGCATCTATTTCTTCTTGAGTAAACTTGGATAGTTTGTGTCTTTCAAGGAATTTGTCCATTGTAGCTGTTTTTTAAAAATGGCATTAAAGTTGTTCATAATATCCCCCTGTTGTCCTTTTTTTTTTTTTTTTTTTTTTTTTTGCGGTACCGGGGATTGAACGCAGGGGAGTTCTACCTCTGTGCTACGCCCCCGGCCCTATTTTTTATACTTTATTTTGAAACCGGGTCTCATGAAGTTGCGGAGGGCCTTACTAAGAGGAGAGAGAGACAGACAGACAGACAGACAGACAGACAGCGAGAGAGCTGAGGCTGGCCGCAACCCGGATCCTCCGGTCTTCGCCTCCCAAAGTACTGGGATTACAAGCGCGCCACCACACCCGGTCCCTGTTGTCCTTTTAATGTCTTTAAGATCTATACTGATAGCCCCTCTTCTATTCATGGGAGGGGAGGGAGGAACTAGTGATTGAACCCAGGGGTGCTCTACCACTGAGCTATACCCCCAGCCCTTTATATTTTTATTTTGAGACAGGGTCTCACTGAGTTGTCCAGGCTGGTTTCCAACCTGGGATCCTCTTGCCTCAGCCTCCCAGTTAGCTGGATTATATGCTCAAGACACTGTGCCCAGCCCCTCTTCCATTCTTGATATTAGTCGTGTGCATCTTCTCTTTCTCGATCTGTTCAACTGTAAATTTTTTTATTTTATTGGTCTTCCCAAAGTAACAGTTTGGGTTGCATTAACATTTTTCTACTTCATTGATTTTTGCTTTTGCCTTTTTCTTTTCCTTCCTCTTGCTTACTTTGGCTTAATTTGTTCTTTTTCTAGTTTGTAAGGTAGAAACTTAGGCCATTGATTTTTAAGGTCTTCCTTTTTTTTTTTTTTTTTTTGCAGTACCGGGGATTGAACCCAGGGGCGTTCTACCTCCGTGCTACACCCCCGGCCCTATTTTTTTATACTTTATTTTGAAACCGGGTCTCACGAAGTTGCGGAGGGCCTCACTAGGTAGAGAGAGAGAGAGAGAGAGAGCTGAGGCTGGCCGCGAACCCGGATCCTCCGGTCTCCACCTCCCAAAGTACTGGGATTACAAGCGTGCGCCACCATGCTCAGCTTCCTTTTTTCTTATATAGGCATTTAGAACCATAAATTTCTCTTAAATACTGCTTTAGTTGAAGCTCAGAGATTTCAATGTATTATATTTTCATTGTCATTTAAATCTGTTTCTAATTTCCCTTGTGACGTCTGTGACCATTGGTTGCTTAGAAGTGTGTTTTCTAATTTCCAATTTGGATTTTCCAAAGATTCTTCAAGTGATGATTTCTAGTTTAAATCCATTTGGGTAAGACCTTTTATATTTGACATTTGCTTTATGGCCAGGAACATGGTCTCTCTATGTGAAGTTCCACGTGCACTAGAGAAGAATGTGTATTCTGCTACTGCTGCGCTCAGAGTGTTCTATAAATGTTAAATGTTTTTGTCTTTATCTTTACTGATTTTTCTTGTCTTACTGCAGTGAAAGAAGTGTTTGAAACAACCCTAATTGAGAATTTGTGTATATCTCTTTTTAATTTATTCTGTTTTTGCTTCACTTGTTTTGAAACCTTTGTTATTGAGTATCTATGCATGTACTGTTTATGTATGTATGTAGTATTATGTTTTCTTGATGACAGTACCTTTTAACCATCATGATATGTCCCTTTTGCCTCTGATTGAGAGTACTGCCTCTAGATTCTACTTTGGTACTAATTCAAGTTCTTCAGCACTGTTTGCATATTCCCCCCCCCCATCTGTTTATATTTAATCTATTTATAGCTTGTTTCAGGTGGGTTCCTTGCAGACAGAAAATTAAGGGTTTTGCTTTTGTTTCTAATCTGACAGTCTCCATCTTTTTTTTTTTTTTTTTTTTTTTTGCGGTGCCAGGGATTGAACCCAGGGGCGTTCTACCTCCCCGCTACGCCCCCGGCCCTATTTTTTATACTTTATTTTGAAACCGGGTCTCATGAAGTTGTGGAGGGCCTCAAGTCTCCATCTTTTGATTGGAGCATTTAAACCTGTGCTATCTTACACAGTTGCTACTAGCCACATGTTGAAATAAAAATTTAGCTATTCAGTCATACTAGCGACATTTCAGTCCTTATCATAGAAAATTCACTTGTATAACACTGGCTTAGACCATTTTTATTTATTATACCTGGTCAGTATGGTTTGGTTTAAACCTACCATCTTGCTCTATTTTTCCCTTGGCCCCATGTTCATGATTCTATTTTATTTCCACTATTGTCGTGTTGTCGCCACCTCTTTGTTTTTCATTATTTTTGTGATTTTGCAAGTATTTGCAAATGCGTCTTTAATTTAAGTTTACATTAAATAATATATGATTTCACATACAATGTGAGAACCCTAGAAGGGTGTGCTTCCATCCCCTTCCTGCCGTTGTTGTCATACAGTGTGAGAACCCTAGAAGAGTGTGCTTCCATTTCCCTTCCTGCTGTCATTGTCATGTTTTACTTCTGCATGTTACAAGATCCATAAAATACTTGGTTTTGCCTTAGTGGTTTTTAAATAGAAAATTAGTCTTTTTTTCTTCTATCCTTGAGTCTGTATTGCGATTTCAGTATCTTTGTAATAAGCCATAATGTCCAATGGTATGAGTTTTCTATGTTATTCTTCAAGTATGTTCTTGACCTGTTAATTTCCATATAACATTGAAAACCATACTATCTCTTTCTACATACTCCCACACACTAACTCACACTATGTTTTTTATTGACAGTGTATTGAATTTATAGATCAGTTTGGAGAGAAAGACATCTTTATAAAGTTGGATCTTCTAATATATGAACATAGATTATCCTTTCTTTTATTAGGATTCTTTATTTCCTCTCAGTGTTTTTCCACTTCTCTGTGTAGTGGATTTGCACATCTTTGGTTTGATTACTCTCAAGTGTTTGCTTCTAATTCAGTTGTATGCTGTTGATGTGGTAAATGATATTGTTTTGAAATTTTCATTTCTTGATTGTATATAGAAATGGTTGAGCTTATATCTAATGCCTTCTACTTATTAATTCATAGAACTATGAATATGTGGATTCTTTTGTGCTCTTGTGGGCATACTTTTGTGTCATCTGGGAGTTACATGATTTTTTAATGTTTTTTTTAATTCTGAAGCTTTTTATTTCTTATCTTATTGGATCTAGTAGGAGTTCCATAACAGTATTGAATAGATAGGTGATACTGCATATTCTGATCTTACTCTAATCTCAGTGGAAAGTTTCACTATTGTACTATTAAAAACGTTAGCTATAGGTGTTCTGCACATATCCCTTATCCCATTATACAAGTGCCCCTTTTGCATTGTTCACTGGAGATTTTTTTAACTTGGATAGTGTTGAAAATAGCAATAGCTGTTTCTGTGTGTATTGTGCTAATTACATAAAGCTATTAATGTGAATTACATTGCCGAATTTTCATAGAGTAAATCCATTAGGTTGTGACGTGTTGTCTTTATAGCTTGCTGCTTTTGGTTGACTTTTTTAGGATTTTTGTGCATGTTTATCCATGAGGTGGTCATGTCGCACTCCCTTTTGAATGTACACGTCAGGTTTGTATCAAGATTGTAGTTGTCTTAAAGCTGTCTGGGACAGCCTTCTGCAGAAAAGGTTTTTTTAAATTGCTCTTTTCCTTCCTTAAATAATTAGTAAGATTCATCAGTGTTGCCATCTGGCTTAGCGCTCTCCTTGTGTAATAAAATTTAATTAGGAGTGGGTTTCTTTCACAGTTGTGAGATTGTTCTTACTCGGATTGTCTATTTCTGCTTGTATTGGTTTTGACAGATTGGGATTTTTTTAAAGGATTTTGATTCTTTCACAGACTTTTTCCAATTTATTGGCATCAGGATGCTAAGATTGTATATTGATATCCCTTTTTCATTCTGATACTAGTTTTGCCTTTGATCAAGTTGATAGTACGGCTGTTCTCTGTCATTAATTTCTGCTTCTGTCTTTATTGTTTCTGACCTTTTCAATGTACTGCTCCTTTTCCAGTCTCTCAAAATAGGAATTTTTATCACTGAATTTCAGTCTGTTTTTCAGTTATATCCCATATATTTAAAAAAAAAACTTGCCAGGTGTGGTGGCAAACACCTGTAATCCCAGTACTTTGGGAGACTGAGACAGGATTGCAGGTTTGAGGCTAGTCTCAGCCAGCAATTGAGCAAGACCCTGTTTCAAAATAAAAAGGGCTGAGAGTGTAGCTCCAAGGTGGAATGCCCCAGATTCAATCCTCAGTACCAAAAAATAAAATAATAAGAAAGTTATCCATGGCTTTTGCTGAATTTAGCAAGTTGTGTTTCTTTTGGCAGTACTGGAGATTGAACCCAGGGACCCTCTACCACTGAGCTACACCCCAGCCCTTTTTCTTTTTTTTTTTTTTTTTTGCGGTACCGCAAAAAAGGGGATAGAACCTAGGGGGCATTCTACCTTCGAGCTACACCCCCCCCCGCCCTATTTTTGATACTTTATTTTGAAACTGGGTCTCACAAAGTTGTAGAGGGCCTCACTAATTAGCTGAGGCTGGCCGTGAACCAGGATCCTCCGGTCTCAGCCTCCCAAGTACTAGGATTACAAGTGTGCGCCACCACGCCCGGCTCCCTTTTTCTTTTTGATTTCGAGACAGGCCTTGGACCTGTGGTCTTCCCGCCTCAGCCTTGCAGGTCGTGGACTATAGGTGTGCGCCATCACACCTGGCTTGAGCGAGTTTTTATATTTCATCATTGCATTATTGTTCGGTTCAGAACATTTTCCAGTTTCTATTACTCATTTTTGGCCCAAGTGTCATGTAGATGTGTGTTTCTCAATTCCAAATATAGGAATAACTTCTAGTTGACCTTTTAAAATAATTTTTGACATAATTGTTTTAAGGCGGGAGGACGTATTTTCTATCATTTAAATTATTGGAAATCTGAGACAGCCTGTTTTGCGGTGCAGCATTTAATCAATTTTGGTAAGTGTTCCCTGTTTACTTAAAAAGATTATAGACCCTGCTAGATGCTGTGTTCTGTAAGTGAAATTAAGTTAAGATTATTAATCATGTTCATTTTCTCTGTTATCCTTGCTAGTTTTTTTGGTCTGCCTGACTTTATCAGTTACTAAGAAAAATGGGTTAAAATCTGCCACTACGGTTGTGAATTTGTCAATTTCTCCTTATCATTCTGTCAGTTTTGGTTTATCTATTTTGTAGCTACATTAGGCAACCTGCAAATTTAGAATTTTCTGTCTTACTGATAAAGTAAACATGGTAACATTTTGAAATGTATTATTTAGCTCTGGGAAAGTGTTTTGCTTTGAAGTCTAATTTATCTCTCATTTCTTCTGGTTGGTATTTGCATAGTGTGTCTTATTCCCATCCTTTAGTTTTCGACCTTTCTGCATCTTTGTATTTAAGGTGGCTCTCTTATCAAAGCAGCTGATGATTTGACTTTGACAAAGTATACTCTGTGTAACTACCACCCTAGTCAAAATGCAGACATTCCTGTCACCTCAGAACTTTTGTGAGTACCACTCCCCATAAGCAACCACGGTTGTGATTTCAATCATATAATTAATTTGCCTATTCTTGATTTTCACACAAATAAAAGAATGCAGAATATAGTCTTTGTTGTCTGATTCTTCCCCATGAATTAATGTTTTGCAGAGTCAGCCTTGTTGCATATATCAGTTTTTTTTTAATTGGGGCGTGATTTGTTCTTACAGTGCTTGTCCTTAATTTGTTTATCCCCTCTCCTGGTTGTGGACATCTAGGTTGTTTCCAGTTTTTCACTGTGGTAAATAGAGACACTGTGAACATTCTTTTGCAAGTCTTTTTGGGGGCATAGATTCTCATTTCCTTTGGGTAAATAATGGTAGAACAATATCTCCTGTGGTTTTAATTTGCATTTCCTAGATGAATAATAATGTTAGGTATCTTTACATGTGTTAATTTTTGTCATTCATATTCTATATGAAGTCACTCTTCAAGTCTTGCCTGCTTTTAAATTGTTTTTTGTCTTTTTTCTTACTAATTTGTAGGAGTTTTTATGCCAGATCATAACTCTTTTGTGAGATATAGTTGTCATAAATATTTTCTTCATTTTGTAGCTTGCCTTTTCATTTTCTTAATGATGTCTTCCGATGAACTATAGTTTTAATGTTAATGAAGTCCATGTTATCTATTTTGTCTTTGTCTAGTGCCCCTTTTGTGTCCTCTATAATATCTGTCTGCTCTATGATCTGAAAGGTATTTTTCTTCTATATTCTTCCTAGTTTTAACTTTACATTTAGTTCTTTGATCCATCTCGAATTAAATTTTCTTCATTGTGTGAGGTAGAGGCAAAGTTCATTATTTTCATATGAATTTATCCAGTTTTCCTGGCATCATTTGCTGAACTATTTTCCTTCCCCCACTTAATAGCACTTGAGTCAAAAATTACACCGTTTTTTTGTGTGTTTGTTTGTTTTTCTGGTTGGTTGGTTGGTTGGGTTTGGGTTTGGGTTTGTTTGGTTAGGTTTGGTTTGGTTTGGTTTGGTTTGGTTTGGTTTGGTTGAGCGTGGTATCTCTCCATTTACTTAGATCTTTATTTTCTCTTTCTGCTGTTTTATAGTTTTTAGTGTAGAAGAATTTGATTGATTGATTGATTGATTGATAATGGGGATCTAACTCAGGGGCATTCTACCTCTGACTCACACCCCACAGCCCTTTGGAAGCTGGTGGCTTTCTACCTCCAAGCTACCCCCCCTTTTTTTTTTCAAATAGGGCCTCACTAATTTGCTGAGGGTCTTACTAAATTGCCAAAATTGGCTCCAACCTGTCATTCTCCTATCTCAACCTCCCAAGTACTGGGATTATAGGCATGCACCACCACACCCAGCTTTTTTTTTTTTTACAGTTGTTTGTTACCTATATGTAAAATATCATTGATTTTCATATATTGACTTGTAATCCTGTTAAATTCATTTATTCATTCTAGTAACTATCTTGTAAATTCCTTAAGATTTTTTTACATACACAATCGTGTTGTCTAAAAATAAAGACAATTTTGCTTTTTCATTTCCTTTTAGTTTGTTTGCTTGGTTGGTTTTTGGTTTTGTTTTTATTGTGCCTTGTTTCACTGACTAGGACTTCTAGTACCATATTGAAAAAGACTGGTGAGAGCCACATCCTTGCCTTTCTGCTTCGGTTTGCTGGGAGTCAAGAATGGATCTTGAATTTTGTCTTTTTTTTTTTTTTTTTGCAGTACTGGAAATTGAACCCAGGGGTATTCCACCTCGGAGATACACCCCCAGCCCTATTTTTTATTCTTTATTTTGAAACAAGGTCTCACTAAGTTGCGGAGGGCCTCACTAAGTATCTGAGGCTGGCCCCGAACCCGCGATCCTCTGTGTGCCACCACGCCCAGCTTAATATTTTACTGCATTCATCTGTTAATGCTGTAGATAAGTGGTATATTTGTATATTGTATGTAACAAATTATCCCAATACTTAGCTGCTTGAAACACAGTTTTTACCACATTTTTTCTGTGGATCAGGAATCCAAGCAGCCTCACTGGTATGGTTCTGGCTCAGGGTCTGTCGTGGTGTTGTGGTCAATATGTCCTCCAGCTTCAGTTATCTGAATGTTCAGCCAGGGCTAAAGGATTTGCTCACTCACAGTGCTGTTGTCAGGCAGTCTCAATTCTCTGCCTTGTGAGACTCTCCCGAGGGCTGCTTGTGTATCCTCACAACAGTGCAGCTATCTTCCCAAAGCAATGATCCAGGAGAGAAATCGAGGAGGGGTATGCAGGGTGTGTATGACCTGTTCTTTAGTCACCTGCTAAGTCTTGTGTTCAGTACCAAGGAGTTGCTAAGTCCATGCCAAACTCAAGGGGTAGGGAGTGAGCTCCACTCTTAAAGGAGAGTCTCTCTCTCTCTCTCTCTCTCTCTCTTTCTCTCTCTCTCTCTCTCTCTTTCTCTCTCTCTCTCTCTCTCTCTCTCTCTCTCTCACACACACACACACACACACACACACGAGTGAGTATATTTTAGAACTACAAATTTAGTTTTAAAAGTTTTAACTTTTTGCAGCATAAACCTACAATCTAACAGTCCACATCAGACAAACCCAAATTTAGAAACATTTTTTTTCTATTGTTTTCTCTCTATTCTTAGGATCATATAATGTCTGTAGATTGTCTTTAAATTCAATTGATCCAAGCAGGGCATGATGGCACACACCTGTAATCCAGTACTTGGGAGACTGAGACAGGAGGATCACAGGTTCAAAACCAGCCTCAGGAATTTAGTGAGGTGCTCAGCAAATTAGTGAGACCTTATTTCTAATAAAAAATAAAACTAGGGCTGGGAGTATAGCTCAGAGGTAAAATGCCCCTGGGTTCAATGTCCATCACCACAAAAAAATAATAATAATAAAGTTCAATGGATCTTTTCTTCAACTATCTCTTTCCATTCAGCGTACCTGGTTGGTTTTTGTTTGTTTTGTTTTATTAATTTCAGATATTGTCCTTAGTTCTAGAAATTTCATTTGGTTCTTGTTTATATTTCATGTGCTTAGGCTTCCCATTTCTCATTCACTGTGACTCTTTCTTTAGGTCTTGATTATATAATAGTTATTTTTAGCATCCATATCCCACTAATTCAAACATCTGGATCCTCTCAGGATCTACTACTGTCTGCTGTTTTTCTCTTGACTGTGGGTCACATTTTCTTTACTTATTTGGGTTTTTATTGTGTGCTAAACACTGCAGGAGATAGGTTGCAGATACTTCAGATTCTTTCCTGCTGAAGAGTGTTGGCTTTGTATCAGCAGAGAGTTAACTTAGGAGCTAATCCTAAGCTTGATTAGCTTGATTCACACTTGGCTGTGGAGTGCCGCCTTTGCCCACCAGCAAACCCTTCCTCCTGGGACTTTGGGTCTAAGGTGTGGCCCACCTGAGCTGTCACTCAAGGTGTTTCGTGATCCTCTTCCACTTGTCAGGGTTCAAATGCCAACTCCCTCCACTCTTTTCCCATCTTCCAGCTGTTGCAGTACAGTAGACTTCTTGTAGTCTTCCCAGCAGAAACAGTGGAGGCCAGAAGACACTGATAGAGCATAGTATTTATTTAAAAAATACCAGCTAAGAATTTTATATCCAGTAAAATTTTTCTTTAGAAATTAAAGCGAGCCAGGCTTGTAATCCCAGTACTTGGGAGGCAGATACCAGAGGATCTGGGTTCGCAGCCAGCCTCAGCTACTTAGTGAGGCCCTCCACAACTTCGTGAGACCCGGTTTCAAAATAAAGTATAAAAAATAGGGCCAGGGGTGTAGCTTGGAGGTAAAACACCCCTGGGTTCAAATCCCCGGTACCGCAAAAAAAATAAAGAAAAGAAATTAAAGTGAGCCAGGCATGGTGGTGCACGCTTGTAATCCTGGTACTTGAGAGGCTGAGACAGGAGGATCACAGGTTGGCAGCCAGCCTCAGCAACTTAGTGAGACCCTGTTTCAAAATAAAAAATAAAATAGGGCTGGGGGTGTTGCTCAGAGATAGAATGTCCCTGGGTTCAATCCTCAGTAACACACACACACACACACACACACACACACACAGAAAGTGTAATGCTTAGAATTTGTGTACAGCAGACCTATATCAAATGCTAAAGAAAATTCTAAAAAAAAAAGGATCTATTGGCTTATAAAAGCAATAGGTGTATTGATGTGTTTGTTACATATGAATAAGTAAAATATTAAAATAATAAGGGCTCAGTGAGTGGGAAGGGAATACATGGGATTAGATTGTCAGATTCTTATGTTCATGAAATAGTGTAATATTTGGACATAGACTGAAATTTAAAGATGCCTATTGTAATCGCTAGAGAAGCCATTGAAAAAATAAAGAATTATAGCTAGAAATTCAATGCAAGAAATAGATTAAAAATATACAACTTATTCAAAAGAAGGCAGAAAAAGAGTAACAGATAATCAAAACGGGAAACCTAAAACCTGCCGTAGGGCTGGGGGTGCAACAGGATAGATAGAGCTTGCCTAGCATGCTCAAGGCCCTGTGTTCAATCCACAGAACTACAAATAACAACAATAATAAAAGTACCACCCACCATGTAAATAATTACATCTACCGTTGTCTAATTTCTAGCACTTATGTTTTTTATAGACTCCACGGTTTGCTTAGGGTAGGGACAAAAAATAACAAAAAATGGGCATGAGGGAACTTTCTGGTATTATAGAAATGTTTATCTTATTTATGTCAGAGTTTCACGGGAATATGAAACTTCAGAACTCATCGTAATGAAGACTTACACTCTACATTTTATTGTAAATCAATTTATACCTAGATAAAATATATATAATTTTGTAAAGCCCCATCGTTTTAGTCACCTTTCCATCACTATAACAAAATACCAGAGATCATTGACTAGTAAAAAGAAAAGGTTTGTTTTGGCTTACAGTGTGTTGGAGGTTCTAGCCCGTGATTGATTGGCCCTATTGTGAGGCAACAGGTCATAGTGGGAATGCGTCGAGGAGTAAATCCACTCACCTCATGCCCAGGAAGCAAAAAAAAAAAGAAGGGTCCAGTGTCTCCAGTCCCCTTTGAGGGCCCACCCCTCTGACCTGAGGACCTCCCATTAGGCTCTGCCTCCTAAGGGGCCACAGCACCTCCCCGGGTATGCTACGCTGGGGACCACGCTTTTAGCATATGGACCTTTGGGGAGCATCTGTGAAGTTTTTCTATGAGAGAACTGAGGTAAAGAAAGGCTGATTAGCTTACCTAGTGGTACACAGTTGGTGACAAAAGCTAATGACACCGGGTCGCCTGTCCTAAAGCTCCTGTTCTCACCTGGTATGCTGCGAGCCATACTGTCTGGACCAGCAGTTCTACTGCTAAGACTTTGCCCTACAGATAAGCACCTAGAAAGTCTAAACAGCAGGTTAATAACTGTACAAGGTTAATTCTTGCTGATTAGAAGAGTTGATGATATGAATTATAGTGCAGTTAAAGTAATACAATAAAGGAAAAATCCAACTTGAGAAAACTTTATATCGATTATCCCCTAGGTGTCGTGTAGAGTGGAGTATATGTTACTATCTATGTTTTAAAAAGATTAAGGTGGTTATAGAAGAGGCTATATACTTGTGCTTTATGAACCCAAAAGTATTTCAGAAAGAAACTGTAAGATCAGGGTTCCAGGGAGAGGAATTGGCTAGCTAGGGAGAGGAGGGGACATTTCGGTTTATACCTGTTTTGTACATCTGGGATAATGAAGCATATGAGTGTATTGCCTGTTCCCTAGATTAATAACAGTTATAATTTGGAAGTGACTGGAGCAGCATTGGGCATAGTTGCCTGAGCTCCCAGGAGCCTGCCTCAGACCTGCTGAGAACTCTCTTTCCTCGTCGCAGTCAGTACCATATAGCTTTTGCATATCAGTCTCAAACTGCTTGTTTGTCCCTTCCTGCTGTCGAGGATCCTGTCTGTGTCCAGGATCATTTCCAGGGCCACTTAATCTTGCTTCCCTTCCTTACTGCCCTTCTCTTTCCAGCTCCCTCCATCTTGTCTGTGCTCTTACAATGCTTAGTATTCCCAGTTCTTGCCTACATATGTGTCTCTGCTTCTGCCCTGTAAGATCCTTAAAAGTAGAGATCATCTCAGGAACCTGTAGAACAGTCTGCGATGTGCCCCTCGATTATAAGAGGGTAATGGCCATTTAGAAGAAAGCACTATGCAGAGTGTTGTTAATCCTTACACCTGGCCGTCTAAGAGATGGTAGAGGTTAAAGGAAAGGTTAAAAATATGTGTGACTATGGAACACACTGAAGTCATTGAATTTATGAGTACTCGTGAGGCTTCTGGCTTTTTTGTATGTGGGGAGAGGGTACTGGGAATTTAACCCAAGGATGTTCTATTGCTGAGCTATACCAGCCCTTTTTTTTTTTAATTTTGAAACAGGGTCTCAGTAAGTTACCATGCACTGGCTTCAAACCTGTGATCCTCCTGTCTCCACCTTCCAAGAACTACAGGTGTGTGGCACCACGCCCCTCTGACTTCTGGCTTTTTGAAGACACTCTAACATGGACAAGAGTGCCCTCTGTATTATGCTAACCCTGCTGAGCACCTGTCAAGTCCCTTGCTCCACTCTAAACCTTGGTATCTGTTGGAGGAACTCAGGTTTCATGGACAGTTGGTCTTTTTTTATGTCTCAATCTTGGTGTATTTGATGGTGTTTCTATCAGTATATATAACCTAGAGAGCCAGTTGTTGTTTGTGTGAGTATATATAAAGTGCTTAGAAGTTATGATCTTTTGTTAATTTTAAAATGTACTGAATTCTTCATCCTCAGAAGGCAGTATATACCATTATGGGCATGACAGCCTCCCATGTGTCAGCCAAAGAAAAGGGCCCCCGTTAGAGTGAGGTTTTGGAATCTGATGTCATAGCACTCCTGTGTTCCAAGAGAGCTAAACAAGTCACTGCAGTCAAAGAAAAATTTTTAAAACACCTTGTAGCAAGTATTTTCATTGGGAGCACGTACTCTGACCAAAGATCGTGACTACTTAGTGTACATGAAAGTCATATTTTCAGAATGTCATGAAAAATGGAGACGTATATGAAAGGCATTCTAGCTTTAGGAAATAATGCTAGTAGGGATTTTAGATTAAAGAGGTAATAAGATCTGCCTAGGCAGACTGAAGAGAGACAGTTTAGTAGTGAAAAATAAGGTTATCAGACAAGTAAATGGCAGGCTGGAAAATAAAAATGTATCATTTGAATGGCAGGGAGCCATTGCCTGGTTTTCAAAAAGCAAGATATTAAAGTTATCTTACCCTCCGCATCATTTAACTTGAACGTTAAAGGACTGATGCTGGAGTTTGAGCGACAGTGGAGGGAAAAATTGTAGTAGTCCTGCACGAAGATTAGGGTCCAATTTATGAATTTATTTCAGGAGTTGAGGTTCAAGTGTAGATTAAATATAAAATGAAGAACCAGACAGCACTACTACAAAATTGGATGCAAGTAACAAAGGACAAAGAATAGTTGCATACTAGTTTCTGTTCTGTAGAAGGCAGACATAATGTTCTATGACTGAGAACTTGGGATTTGGAACAGTTGTCGGGTGAGATGGAAATAAGCCCCATCTTGACCGTGTTAAGTGTGATGAAGTAACTGTTGTATAGTTAAACTAAAGTCAAGCAGATTTGGAAAAGCAATGTCCTCGACAGATAAGACTGGGGCTATGGCAAGAAATTTCATTGTTGAGTGAGTAGGAGGCCTCTGCCCTCCGCTACTGCAGAGCTCAGTGGGGACCACTTGAGAGAGACCACAGGCAGCAGCCCTCCCGAGTCCAGCCCTGAGTCCAGGGTCTCACCACCGCAAGGAAGAACCAAACCCAAATGCAAGGGAGGGAGCGGTTCCACAGACCTGATAGGTCAGGAGTTCAACCTCCCTTTTCTGTTGGTACATAAGAATCGTACAGAGTAGTGGGTTTCTATATGGTGTGCTCAGCCATGCACGCAACCTAACTCCCCTCACCATCCCTCCTCACTGCCCGTATCCGTCCTTCCCCAGTAGTCTCCCTTCTGCTTTCATTACCTCCCGATTTTTCTTTTCTCCCTTCTAGCTTCCACATGAGAGAAAGCATTCAATACTTGTCTTTTTGAGTCTGACTTACTTCACTTAACATGATACTCTCCAGTTCCATTCATTTTTCTGCAAATGACATGATTTCCTTCTTCTTTATGGCTGAGTAAAACACCATTGTGTATGTGAACCATATTTTCTTTATCAAGTTATCTGTTGATGGATACCGACGCTGATTTTACAACTTGGCAACTGTGAATTGTATCTCATAAAGTATGTTGACTTAAATCTTTTGGTAAGTACCAAGGAGTGGGACAGCTGGGTCATATGGTAGTTCTGTTTTTAGTTTTTTGAAGATTTCAATCTCCTAAAAGTCAACAGAGATACCTGTGACTCTGAAGAGACATTGTAGGACTGAGAGGAGGAGAGGTAAGAGGTGCAGTCCTCTCGCCCTAGCCGCCTGAGCTGGGACTAGAGGCCGGAGCAGCGCCTGATGAGTGAGCAGCCGAGACACCCCCATAAAGAGCCCTGACTCTTCCTTAGCAGGATTCCAGGGGTCTGAGTGATGGAGACACACCGTGTGTTTTGCTTATTGCTTGTTGGCTAAGGTAGGGATTGGAGCCGGAGCTGAGCAGGAGGCAGCAGGGCCCTGAGCATAGCCGGCCCTGGCCCAGTTGAACCACTTCCCTCTGGTCCTGCCACAGCTGGAAGGGTGGTCCAGGGTCAGAGGTGGGTGTAATCCATTACCTCACGGCTGCTATTTTGTCTACATCCTGACTCAGTGATAAGTCTACTCTCATTAAAGGGAAAGAGTTGGCAGGTGGATTGGGCTTTACGAAACATTTTCTTTAATTATTGCACCTCCCTTTGTCGGATTTTGTTCTACCTGGAGCATGCTTCTCTTGTCCTTTGAGCAGTCACAATGGATGTGTTGGGTGCACTGGTTTGGTTGGGTGCCTATTGTCACTCTTCAGTACAGCCACCACAGCCATAATTGATGGAAAGTTGAGTTGCAGGCTTTTAGGACTAATTGCAAAGTCTAAACTAAAACATTTCCCAGAGCTGCCTTTAAATAATAATGATAATACCTTGTATAAATATAGTGCTTTACAATTTACAAAATGCTTTCACATACATCATCTCATTTAATCTTTGCAATAAACAATGCTTTTTGAATGCTTAGATCTTTCCTAAGTGAGAAATCGTGTTGTACATACTGATTTAATCAGTGTGAGTCACCACAAGTTCTTGATACAATAACCATTTGCAAGTACCTTCTCTGTACAGAGCACTTCACTGAGGAAACCAAGGGGTAAATTTTCAGTAAATAAGATCTAATAAGTAGTGCCTATTCAATAAATGTGGTCTTGCCTCCTAATTCAGTCTCGCTTCCTCTTTGCAGTCACTAATTTGGAGGCCACTTGCCATGCCACAAATGTATATAAATATTGCCAGGAATTCACTGTATCAGAATTGAAGGTTTAAAAATTAAGGATTCTGATACTTGTCTAAGTTCAGCAATACTTCCAGAGAGTCATTGTATTTCAGCTTACACTTTCTTAAAGATTATCTGGTACTTGAATCTCAACCAGAAAAACATCTCAAGCTCTCGGTGTGTCTGAAAGCACCTAGCCATGGAATTTGTTGTCTTGATTGGAAAGAATAAGGCACAGTTCAGGAGCACAACCTGGCCCTTGGCCCCAGGCGGGGTTATTATCCAGGAGAAAAGAAGACATGGTCATCCCTAGGTTCTGCGCATCACACGGGGATGCTGTAGGGAGGCTGCAGTCTGGGGAGGTGGGAAGTGCGCGGTGGTGTTGGAGGGCAGGAGCCCCGTAAGAGTGTCCAGCACGTGCTCTGCGCCACCATGGCTCCTTGGAAAATGGACAGGCTTTGGTCTTACTCCAGGTCCTCCAAAAAGTATGGGGTCCCCCAAATGATAGGAATCGCTGCCTTCAGAGCCCCTTGGGCAGAGTGCCTTCATCAGCATGAGCACCGTGGCCTGGAACCCTGGTGCCTTCCTCTGTCGAGGGCTGCGCTGACCCTGAGCCAAGAAGCCTGTTCAGTCCATGGAACACGGTGGTCGTCCGGGTAGTGAGGACACACGAGGTCACCTTGGCACGGCTGTCATTTCTCCAGCGTCTTCCTGTGCCTTGCTGGCCATCTTAATTTTACTGACTTCAGCATTAGTTCTTACCTGGCTGTTTATGGGGGGATGAGGGTGTGGCTTGGGATTGGGGGAGGACAAGCCCAAATGGCCTAATGTTTTTTACTAGTGCACACATTTCCTGGACATGGTGATTTTTAGAAAGTGTTCTCATGAAAACATCTTTTTCAATAACAGCTTGTATGTTTTACAAGGGAGGGTAATGTCTGATTACCGAAGTCTCTCTTGGTTCTTTTGATGTGGCGCTTAGGTAATCAAAAGCCCAAGAACTCGTCCTCCTTTGTGTTGGGCAGATGTGCCTAATGCTTTATTTTACTTGGACCGAGAATATGCAGCCAGCATCTGAACAGCTCATAAATACTCCAGAGAGGAACACAATTAGGATATAGTGTGGGGCTGGGAGTTTGAGCGTTACATCTAAGTGATGTTTCCGACTGGGGCTGGAAACGTGCTTTAAATAATTGTATTCTGATCATTTAGGTCTCTCTTTATAGGGCATCTTTTATGACCAAGACTGTCCAGTACCAAAATGAGCTACATAAATTCCTAATCTGGGATACAGCTGGACAAGAACGAGTAAGTCACGCTTTAATTTACTATGTGTTTTTCTGAGGCCCAAACCAAATTAAAGCTCCAACTAAACTGTCAACGTCCCTGTCATTTCACGTTACTCACTCCTCTTCTATGCGCCAGAGACACATTTATTTCCATTTGTGTGGGCCAGCCTTTTTCTTTTCAATTAGAGCCACAAAGTCCACTGATGGAGAAAGTGATAATGGGCACTGAGGGCATTTTTATACTTTTTAGTGTCTTAAAGTAAATGCTGACTAACAGGCCTGATAAAATCCCGCTTGAGCATTGTGTATAATTTGGGGCTCCATCCTCTAGTAAAGATATAAAAGAATTAGTGGTAGAAAGGGAGAGTTAAGCACAACTCATTTATAGCTGCCTTTTAAAAGCTAAAGAGGGAACTTTACAGCATATAAAGTTTGAGATTTAAGTGAAATGGATGAGCTAACACAGTGCCTTGCAATAGGTACTTAATAAATGCCTGATGATAAAATTGACCACAATGGTTATCTGCCTGAGGAAGAGCCTGAACCGGAGCGGGGCCAGCCGCAGCAGCACAGGGCCAAATAGGATTTGGGACAGCCCACCCCAGTCAGAAGGGAGCGGGAACGGAACAGACACGTGCCTACTGCCTCGTGCCCCTGGCAGTAACTCCTGCGTCCCTGCTGGGGTGCCTGTGATGGCCACCCCATTATTCAGCTGCCGTTTAATTTTGTTTTCAAACAGTGCTATCAAACCGGAACATCAGATGGATGCACAGTGCTATCTTCAGCTCTTAAAAGTGTACCAGAAGTAATCAGGAAAGATAGTCTGTCATCACAGTCTTATCTAAGACAACATAGATACTGTGTGGTATAAAATCTGACAAGGATCATCACAGACAAATGGAGGAAAACAAAGCAGGCCGCTACTGTTGTCCTAGATGTAGACGCTGTACATTTGTACAGATTTAATGTCTTAAGTTTACTGTCTTTGGTTTCTTCTGTTTTTCACTCTGGATGTCACACTCCCATCCAATCGCTCATCTGAGCTATGGCTGCTTATGGTTTTCCTTCCCTGCTGTCTCCCATGCCCATGTCGCCCATCTGGAATGGGGCACTTAAGACAGCTGGACCTTTGCTAACCATCACTGTCCTGTCTTCAGAAGTGTTGCTTACCACAGAGTCCTCCTGCACAGATCCACATGCACAGCCCGGGATCTGTCCTATTACCCACAGACTCATGGGGCTCTTCCTACTAGCAATAGATGTGCCCTTCCACTAAATCCCGAGTTTCAATTACCCCTCACGGATATTTGATGGTACAGCAAAGCCCTCATCATAAAGAATCATGCTGGAATATAGATCCCATTATGCTTGCATCCGAGCCTGTCCTAGGTTACGCGGTGATGTATAACATCTCTTTTTTTCTTGAACATGAAAAAAGAACCCAAGAGTGTATGACTCTCCCTTTCTCTTAGTGTGATGGCAGGAGTCTGTGATTTTCTAATTAGCTGGTTCGCCTGCCTCTTGTTTGCCCGCTTCTAATTGGCTCTTCAACAGGAATAGGTGGGATCTGAACCTGCCTCCCCCAGAGCTGGACAGCCGATGCTCATGGGGCCATGTTCAGGGAGAAGCCCTGGCCAGGAAGGCCCATTAGGGAGGCCGCCTGGGGAGGAGCCCCAGCCGGTGAGCACTGGCTCCAGCAGGTGCTGCTGGGCAGGAGCACAGGCCCAGGGTTGCCAGATTGCGGGGCTCAAGAAAAGCTTAAATCTGAAGCTCACCACAGACTGTCTGGAGTACAGGGAGGATCACGCAAGACGCGCTGTGAGCCTGTTCTGAGGCAAGGATTGCCCATTTGTCCTGGGCCAGGCCGTAAAGACCCTGAATGTGCGGCCACAGCCAGACTCTCCGTTTTCACCTCCGCTTGTTCTGTGGCATGCCACTGTTTCGTGCCCTCTTACCATCTCCCACCTTTTGCCTGAGAACTCTTGTAGCCTTCAGAAGCCACCTCTGACGTCTCTTTACTAAAGGGGGCTTTCCTCACCACCCCTGCTGGTCAGGTGAGGAGCCACGTTCCATATTCCCACGTTGCTCAGACCCAGAGCTGGATGTTGTCTGGGGAGGATTCCTCCTTGGCCTCCAAGTGCTGCGTCAGTATGTCCTGACAGCTCGTCGTCTAAGCATGTCTCACATGCGTATGTTCAGGGCTCCATCTGCACGCCCAGCTCCCTGCCCTCAGCCGCCTTTCACACGCACGCAGGTCTTTCTGTAACCTGTTAACTGTTCTCCCTGCTTTCCCTCTCTCCAGCCCTAACTCGTGCCCCTTCTCACAGGACCCAGAGTGTCCTGCTGCGAATACCCCTCAGTGACCGCTCCCCTCTTGTGGCCACATCCTGAAGAGGCTGCAGAGCCACGCGCCCTGCTCCGTCTCCACAGTGCCCTCCAGACCCATCCTCCCTCTCCCGCTGACTTGCAGCCCACTGGCCTCCCTCAGGTCCTCAAGCACTCCTTCCTTCGGTCCTCCTCCCTGGAGGTCTCGCCACCCTCTCCTGATAGCTCCTTACCAGCTTTTGGTTTCAGGCTAAATGTCATGCCCTTGGAGTTTTCTCTGACCCCCTGCACCTAAACAGGGCCCCCACTTCATTCTCCATCAGTGCCCTCTTCATTTTCCTCAAGACACTCTTGTACAAGTTGTAATTAGATGTCTGTCTGCTTACGGTTGTTGACAGTCTTTCCCACCAGACTGTAAACTTGGAGAAGCAGGACCACAGTCTCTTGCTCGCTCCCGTATCCCAGTCCCCAGCACAGGCCTGACGCAGAGCTCACCTTCAGATACTGGTTGGATGAGTCAGCAGGTGAATTCTTTGTATCCTTAACAGTCTCTGATGGCACTCATCCATGGGATTGTCACCTGCCTCCTTCCTGGTCTGCCTTCCATTAGAATGTGAGCTCCTTGGGGGCAGGGACTGCCTTCATGTCTCTGCTCTCAGCCCCTGCCATATGTCTCAGTTCCAGTAAACGTAAGTCGCCCGACTGCCAGCCCTGCTTAGGCACAGATAAGGTCACACCTGCTCCCGCTTTCACTGTGTGAGTAGTGCATGCCTCAGATTATAATTTTCTGGTGTTTGCATGTCTAGTATTTAGTCCCCTATAGTTATGAGATTCAGAATAGAACCAAAAATTGTCAGAAGGAAAACCCTTTTGATGAACTGCCTATTCAAACATCCTTGCCATTTGACCCGAGGAGCTTGCCACACATGTATTGACAGATCACTTATCTTTCTGATGGTCAGGTTACAGCTGATTGCAAAGTGATGAGTACTTCACAAGATGATGGATTAGATACCCAAGGGTTAGGCGGGCCCCAGGCGTAACTGATGGGGTCCTCAAATAATTTTGTAATTTTAATTTGATTTTTAAATTTAAATTTTTTATTTTGATAGTTTTAACTTAATTAATTTTACCATTTTTATGATAGGGCTATGGTAGATATGAAATGAAGAGTATTATACTGTGCTAGCATCAAGTTTTATCACAGCCAAGTAATCAGTGAACTTTGCTTCAATGTTCACCAAAAAAATTAGCTCCTGGCTGTAAAAACAAACCTGTTTTTTCAGTTACAAGCTAAATTAAAACTTATTTTCATAATTTTAAACTTACTTTCTTCAGACAGCCTTTGTGATTCCTTTTTGTCCCTACTATTTGCAAACCTGAATGAATTCATTTTGTCCCCTTCCCCCAGTCATCCTTCACTAACAAAGACGCCGCAGTAGTATTGAGACAGACACAGCACATACATAAATGAACACCATGACTACATACCATAGACACACCATAAAATAGAAAAACACTTCACACGCTTGCCGTCTGCATGTGACAGTCTGAAAGAGAGCTTTCAAGCAGATTCTAGTGACACAGCATCTAGACCCTAAGAGACACTTCCTGCGTCTTAGTGTGGTTTCTCCAGATGGCTGTTTTCAGAGGTAAGAATACCAGGAAAGTATAGACTCGTTTATTTTCACAGTAGTCATCTAAGGAATTGTTCTTACATTAAAAATCTGGTACAAGTATAGTTGCTTAGGATCATCTAGAGCTGGTTTCAACATACCGTGGCCTGTGGGCCAAATCCAACCTGCTGCCTGATTTTGTAAATAAAGTTTTATTGGTGCATAACTGCACTTGTTTATTTACATGTTGTCTGTGGCCACTTTCACTCTACAGTAGTGGAGTTGAGTAGTTGCGACAGACAGAACTCATATGGCCCACAAAGCCAAGGCTATTTACGGCCTGCCCCTTGCCAGAAAAAGGTTGCTGTCCCCTGCTCTAGAGCCAGATTTGGAGCACAGACATGCTGAATGTCTTTTGAGTCTATGTGCTTGCTTCTTCTTTCTTTACACCAAAAGGATATGGAAGGAATTCCAACATAACAGAAGAATGGCTTATAACAGACTAACCCTCCCACATGCAATAATTTATATATAAACTCTGGATGAAACTTTGAAAAAAAGAACTATTTTGAAGGTACTTCAGAGCAACCAAATGCAGTCAGGGGCTGAAAAAAGGAGCTCTGCTGGGTGCAGTCCACATGGTTACAAGTTCTCCCTAGTTAATACTCCCTGGGCATGTGGCAAAGGGTAGCTAGGACTCAAGCAGAAGCCTTTTTAGAGGTGGTATTTGAGAACAGAGTTTAGAACTGCTGTAGCAGCTGGGAAAAGAGGAGACAGACCCCAGAAAAAAATGGTTTCAAGGAGGGAAGCCCAGCATCTGTGTGTAGATTCTTCTCAGGTCTTCGGTTGGCCCCCAGGTTACACATGTGCAGAAGGGACATTACGAAACCTGATAGAAACCAACAGCTAGCAGGGTGACAAGACTGAGCAGAGACCTCATCTGCCCATTACTGCAGAGCTGGAGTTTGGAGTTTGAATCCAGCCCTGCTGTGTTGGAATGGTAAACACCTGAGGCATCACATTGGAACCTCAGAAGGGCCATGCCTGAGGAGGAGAGACCATGTCCTGGGACTAAGGGCAAACCCAGGTAGACCCGCCCCACCAATGTACAAACCAGTCTCATGATGATTAGCCAGTAACTTAACAGTCTTCAGAGAACATAGCAGAAGCCAGGGTCCACAGGGTATGGTCCATGCTGCCCAGTGTACAATCAGAAATACACATACGAAGAGACAAGAAAAGAAGACCCCGTGAGGAGAAGCAAACCCCAAAGTGACCCTGATGTTAGAATTTGCAGATACAGAATTTAGAGCACACATTTTTAAATATGTTCAAAGATTTAAAGAAAAGTAGTCTTAACTACTTAATAAATCTCACAGAAAATGGAAACAAAAAATCAAAAGGAAATAATACAACTGAAAGCCATAGTATCTAATATGAAAAATTTACTAGATTGGTGATAGAACAAATTAATCAGAAGAATGGGGTGGGGAAAATAAAGCCTGAAAGATACAAACAATACTGTGAGGACGAACTCCAACAGCCTAATAATACATGAATTGGAGACCCAGAAGGAACGAAGAAATAGACAAGGACAGGGGAGGAGGAAAAAAGATATTTCAAGAAATAATGGCTGAAATCTTCCCAAATGTGGTGAGATGCCAACACCAGCTCACAAATCCAAGAAGCTCAACAAAATCCTCCTCTAGGTCCATCATAGTCAAACTGCGGAAACCAAAGATAGAAAATCAGAAAAGCAGCCAGAGATCAACGAAGGAGAACAACATGGACTATGGCTAACTTCTCACAGAAGCATGGAGACCAGAAGCCAATGACTGTCTTCAACATGCTGAAAGCAAAAAACAAAAACTGTCACAGTATCTTTCAAATAAGTCTTCAGACTGAAAGCAAATGCCCCCAGATGGTAACTGACCCATAATAGAAGGAAGAAGCACTGGAAGTGGTAAATATGAGAATATCATTTTTCCCCCAACTCTGAAGTGATGGACAGCTGGCTATTTAATTTAAAAAGTATAACATTAGATTGTACAATTTATAGCATATGTGGATTTAAAATATTTGACAGCAGTTTAACAGGGAATATGGGATAAAAGGAATTATACATTTGCAATGTTCTGATCTTTTATATGAAATGATACATTTTAAACTCTAGAAGAGAGAAAAATGTATGTTGTAGTTACAAGACCAACCATTTAAAAAATAATACAAGAAAATATAGCTAGCGGGGCATGGTGACCCGCGCCTGTAATCCCAGTATTTGGGAGGTTGAGACAAGAGGATTGCAGGTTCAAGGACTGTCTCAGGCCAGAGGGTTGAACTCAGTGGTAAAAAGTGGATTCAGTGTGCGAACCAAAGCTTCCTGGGAGAACAGTCCACCTGTTCTGGGGCATTCCACCAGAAGCAGCAGGATGCAGTATATAGCAGGTGGCAGGACAGTGTGCACAGGAGCCAGGCTTCAAAGTCGGAGCGGAAGGTGAGGATCAAGTCTAGGTAAAAGTCCCGCCTTTAATGTGATGCCCACACCACGGGACACTTGCCCAGCAGCCATCTTTGACTGAGGAACGAGCTTCAGTTTCCATCTCAGACTCATCAAAAGAAATGACCCATTAAACCGCCCTAGCTCTTAAGTGGCTATTCCTTTTCTTTTCTTCCTCCCTCGGTGTGTGCAGTGCGGGGGAGGAGCTGCACATGCAGGGTTAAATTTGAAGAAGGGAGATGAGACAAGTGCCCAGCATTTAGAAATTGCCCCATGGATGGAGATATCAAAAAGCGAGCCACAGACTCATTCGCGTCGTGAATTTTAATGTGCGCTCATGTCTAGGACAATCGGCGTCGAGATTACAGGGTGATCTCTACGACACCCCGATGCAGCCACTTTTCTGGAGAAGTGTTTACAGCATTATTTTTATCTTCCTGATAGTTTGGGAAGCCAAAGTTTAAAGGACTATTGCACAAATGAATTTGGGAATTAGAACATTGAGTTCAATTAAAAAGCCTTTTTAGCTGAATCAATTGTTTATAGCACCATATTTAATTCCTATAAAACTGTATTCTAAACTATCTTCTGAGAGACATTTCAGTGTTACATTAAAAGTTTTCGCCTTTGGTAATTACTGGTTCATTTGTTTCAAAGCATTATGTCATCTTCTTTGGCTTAAGAGAAAGATTACCTTTTGTGCAGGGATAATGGGCTTAAAAGTCTAGTAAAAACAACATATTTAACCAGTTTTTCCAATTTTGTTGTTTATTTCCTCCCTTTGCAGTTTCGTGCCTTAGCACCAATGTACTACCGAGGGTCGGCTGCAGCCATAATCGTTTATGATATCACAAAAGAAGTAAGGCTGTGTTCAGTTTTCCTTAGAGTATTTTGGAAACTCTCAGTTGCTTAGCTGTCCAGTTACTCTCCTTCTGTGTTACAGGAGACATTCTCAACACTGAAGAACTGGGTGAAAGAGCTTCGCCAGCATGGCCCGCCTAATATTGTCGTCGCCATTGCAGGAAATAAGTGTGATCTTATCGATGTCAGGTAAGTTATTGGACCGAGAGATGACAGTGCTGATTGTGTGTTCCTTTTCTTAATGAGCAATATCCAGCGTAAGAATCTTGCTTTTATTTTATCGCTGACATTGAAAAATTCCTTTTTGTTATGTGATTGGAGTCCTGAAGTTTCAAACTAAAATTAAGATTTCAGGCATTCGGAGCTAATTATATTATGTATCTAGACAGGTGTGCAATTTACTTAAACCTTGGCCGCATCACACTTGACATTATCTGCGATCAGTGCGGCCCCCAGGCTCCTGTAAGGCGGAGTGCTCGAACATGGAAAGCTATTTAATGGCAGTTTCCCTCTACCATGTCCATGATTTCCCAAAGCAAGGGCATTTTATTTCAACCTGGGGGTTGGGGGTGGAAGCCTTGCCGTTCCCTGATCATTCCATCAGCTACGTTGCTAGTGGTACTGAGTTCTGTGTGTTTAACTACAGAAGTGGTGTCAGGACTCATACAGCAGATATTCGGGACATCCTTTGTCACCATAAATCTGGCTAATTACTGGGTAGGTGGGGCTAACATAAAGATTTTAATGGGTAGACTTTCTCATCTGCAATTGTTGCCTTCCAGAGAAGTCGTGGAGAGAGATGCTAAGGACTACGCTGACTCCATTCATGCGATTTTTGTAGAGACCAGCGCAAAAAATGCGATAAACATAAATGAACTCTTTATAGAAATTAGTGAGTATCTCTGTGCCTTATGGGTTTCCTCTGTGCAGAGCAACTTCAGACAGAATTATCTTCCTGGTTACAATTCCCATCGTATTTTGAGTAGTCTCTGATATTGTCCTGGGTGAAATGAGATTCCGAGTATAAGAGGAATGGCCGGCTTTCCTATCAGGGTATAATTGCTGGTGAGCCGCTGGCTGATAACTACAGCCCTCCTGAAAAGACTGTCGCCACTGAATAAATAATGTGCAGGGCACCGAGGTCACGGAGGCTGCCTGCTCTCCCTCTCTCAGTGCATTTCAATTCGTCATCCGGGGTCATCAAAAATGAGCAAAATAAATAAAAGGAAATGAAATGCAGGCATAATTCCACTGTAAGAAAACCCTCACAAATTAATACTAGTCCAGGGAAAGGTAAGACCTCTCTCCCACCTTCCCTCTCCCCTTCCAGAGTGTCGCACGATGGCACTAGACAGGAGAGTGGCTGCCGCATGCCTTTGGGATCCTCTGCAGATTGTATCTATGTTTATTCATTTCATTCAAATTCATCAAAATATTTATTGGAAACTGTTCCAGGCCCAGGGGAAAGAGTGTGAAGAAGATAGACACAGCCCTTGCTCTCTCGGTGTGCACCTTCTGCTGACGGGTAGGCAGACAGTAAACACCAGATAAATAGGATCATTACAGATGATAATAAGAGATATGAAGGAAATAATTTAGGATGAAGTGAAAGAGTAGCTGTAAGTGGTCAGGGAGGGCCTCCCTGAGGAGGTAGTGTCAGAGATGAGGTCTGACACAACAGGCCTCGCAGAGATGCAGGGATTCATGTTAACACCACCAGCCTGCAGGTGGACGGAGGCAGCCTCTCCCCCAAAGACAGTGGACTCATCCAGTAAGACCCTTCCTGTGATTGGGATCCCAGGTAGCTGAAGCCGGAAGAGCTGTTGGCCTTTGGAAAGAGGAGGCTGTGAACTGCAGTGCCCACCAGGGTCAGGCAGGACTGCGGAATAGAGCAGTCACGGGGACCCCAGGAGGCGTGTGTGCTGCTCTAGCAGTGGTGGCTGTGCTGGAGTGCGGGCCTCTGGATGCCCGGTTGCTGAAGTTATTTTCAAGGTTTTTTTTATGGTTTTGTTTTGGTTTTGTGTCACTACTGTTTGTTTTCTCAGAGATCTGGATTTTTATGTAATGCGTCCCATTGTCTAGATTTGACCACAATTCACACCTTTTCAGGGTACTTTGGCCCTCCCCTTCATTTCAGGGTTAAAAGATATGGTGTTAATTGTTGCTTAGATGTGTATGTAGCAGGTAGCTAGGTGCATTCTTGAAAAGCAACATAAGGCCAGTCTGTAATTTCTTTTTACTTATTTTTTTTGTGGTGCTGGGAATTGAACCCAGGGGCATTCTACCTCTGAACCCAGGCCAAATTTATTTTTATCTGGAAATTGGGTCTTACTGAGAGCCTAGCTAAATTGCTGAGGCTGGCTTCAAACCTCTATCCTCCTGTCTTAGCTTCCCAGGTACTAGGGTTACAGGTGTGCGCTACCACACAAGCTTTGGAATTTTTAATACTTGTAGCTAAAAATGTATAGGGTGTCAGGTGTTAAAACTATCGATATTTTTTAAGTGTTCTTTACTATAGCAGTATTAAAAATAGGAAGGTAGATCCAGGTTCAATGGTGCACATCTGTAATCCCAGCTACTCAGAAGGCTGAGGCAGGAGGATTGCAAGTTCAAGGCCAGCCTAGGCAACTTAGCCAGAGCTTGTCTCAAAATAAAACATAAAAATGGTTGGGGGTTGCAGGGCGTGGTGGCGCACGCTTGTAATCCCAGTACTTGGGAGGTAGAGACTGGAGGATCTGGGTTCACCGCTAGCCTCAGCTACTCAGTGAGGCCCTCCGCAACTTAGTGAGGCCCTCCGCAACTTAGTGAGGCCCTCCACAACTTAGTGAGACCCTGTTTCAAATAAAGAATAAAAAAATAGGGCTGGGGGTGGAGCTTGGAGGTAGAATGTCCCTGGGTTCAATCTCCAGTACTGCAAAAAAAAATAAAAATGGTTGGGGGTGTAGTTCAGTGGTACAGTGCTCCTGAGTTCAATCCCCAGTACCAGAAATAAAAATAAATAAATAAGATAGCAAACCATATAAACAAGGAACACTGCTATATAAAAACTGGTAAGGTCAAGAGTGTGGCTCAGTGGTGGAACATTCGCCTAGCATGTGCAAAGCCCTGGGTACCATGCCCAGCACCACCAAAAAAGGAAGAAAAAAGACCTAGGATGCACATTCTTCTTTTAACTGTGAAAACCAAACAATATATGTTCACAAAGATTGGAAAAGCTGACAGAGATAGAAATCGGGTTTATTTTTCACTGAGCATTGTCAGATTGCATGCGCACAGTGCCTGGTGCACTGACTTCGTGTTGACGAAGCATGCGTGTGTCAGTACAGAGACCGGCAAGCTGCCGCGGTGGACTAGGGCCTGTGCTTGAACCTCGGGCTGAGCCGCAGCTCTTCCTGCCCTGGGCCACCTCTGGCCTGACTCTCGAACACTATGGATTGGTTTTGCCTGTTTTTGTTTTACATGTACTTTGTATTTATATATCTACATCTATACACACACATATATGTCTTATACACACGCACACACACGCACGCACGCACGCACATTGCCGGGGGGGGGGTGCTGGGGATTGAACCCAGGGGCACTTTACTACTGAGCTACTTCCCCAACCCTTTTTGTAGGGGAAGGGGGTAGTGGGGATCGAACCCAGGGGCATTCTACCACTGAGCTATAGCCTCAGCCCCAGTTTTATTTTGTGTTTTGAAACACAGTCTCACTGAGTTGCTGAGGGTGGTCTCAAACCAGGGATCCTCCTGTCTCAGCCTCCCAAGTACTGGAATTACAGGTGTGTACCTCAACACCTGGCTTATTTTATTTTATTTCATTTCATTTCATGAAATAAATAGTAAGACAGAGTCTTAGTAAGACAGAGTCTTACTAAGTTGCTCAGGCTGGCCTTGAACTTGGAATACTCCTGCCTCAGCCTACCAATTTTCTAGGATTATAGGCATATGCCATGACACCTAGCTATAATTTGTGTGTTTGTGTGTGCGCACGCGTATGTGCAGTACTGGGGATTGAACCCAGGGGCATTTTACCTCCAAGCTACACCCCCAGCCCTATTTTTTATTCTTTATTTTGAAACAAGGTCTCGTTAAGTTGCAGAGGGTCTCACCTAAGTAGCTGAGGCTGGCCACAAACCCAGATCCTCCGGTCTCGGCCTTCCAAGTACTGGGATTACAAGCGTGCGCCACCACTCCCAGCTTACTTTATACTTTTTTTTTTTTTTTTTTTGCGGTACCGGGGATTGAACCCAGAGGCATTCTACCTCCGCGCTACACCCCTGGCCCTATTTTTTATACTTTATTTTGAAACCAGGTCTCACGAAGTTGCAGAGGGCCTCACTAAGTGGAGAGAGAGAGAGAGAGAGAGAG
>PVJS01001824.1:0-77609 GCA_004027185.1 Glis glis
GGCTGGGGGTGTAGCTCGGAGGTAGAATGCCCCTGGGTTCAATCCCAGTACTGCAAAAATATATACATACACACATATATATACATATATATATGTATATATATATATATATATATATACACATACACACACACATATATATAAGCTTGGCCTTTGGTTTGAATCATGATTCAACTCATTAGATATGAGTCCTTGGGCAATTTTACCTATTTTAGCCTCAATTTTTTCATTTGTAATATGGAAAAGCCGTGTGATACATAATGCGAGGAATAACTAAGAAGATACAAAGTATCTAGCCCATAGTTTTGTCTCCTGCTCACCCCATGTGTACAGCTCATGCAGCAAAGGCACTCCAGTTGATTCCTTTCATCCAGACTTGGAGTACCGGCCAGGAGTGTTCTGAGATCTTGTCCAGAGTAACAGTACTCCGGCCAGGTAGCAGCGAGGCTACCTTAGCTTACTAATAAGGTGACACAGGTCTTGAAGATTCCCGAAGACTAGAGATGGGGGGTGGGGGTACCCTGAAAAGGAAGGGAAGTTCTATATTGATGTTTTCATGGGGAGGCGGTGTGTGTGGTAATCAGGAGTGCACCAACAGTGTTTACTCACGAGGGGGTCTGGAAGCTAGAAGGAAAGACTAGGGACTCATTCAGTTTTCTTTGGGCCCCTGAACGTGGCAAGAACCCACCCGTTGCAGCGCCAGGCGCCGTGCCTCACTTTCTCCATTTGTGGACTCCAATTCCCAGGATGCAGAGCAGCGGCCAATCTGCTGGCTCTTCTTCCATCCCCCTCCCGGGAAAAACTGCCCCTGGCCGAGACAGGGGGGCAGCTGGAGTTTCAGGGACCAATGACTGCAAGGAAAAGGAATTAAAAAGTGGCCCGAATCCTAGTTTCACTGCCCAGGAGGTAAAGGACGAAGTTCCAGGGCGGGGGCGACGAGGCGGGGGGCTCCGTTCCCACGTGTCTGCACAGCGGCCGGCCCGGCGCAGTCGGGGTTAACCTGCGGCGGAGGGATCCCTCGGCGTGTGCGTAGAACTGCAGAGTCACAGCCTTTCCTCCCGAGGGCCGTATCCCTCCGCCGCCCCGCTCCAACACAAAATAGGGCCACATCTTCTCTTTTCTCCCCTTCTCGAGTGGGGTTCCGCGGGCAAGAGGCCCCCGCAGATCTCGCGCCAGAGGCTCCACGCATCTCCACGACCGCCGCTCAGATCTCGGGCCGGGAAGTAGCCTCTTCGCAGGAACCACCCTACCGGCCGAGCAGGAGGCGGAGGGGGGGGGAGGCGGAGCGGCGCCGCGCTGCACTACTTTCCTCTCCGGTTGCAAATGGCTGCTTCGTTCCCCACTTTCCGCTCAGTTTCCTGACCCCCCGGCGCCGGGAGCCGGGGTTGGGCCATGCACCTCTAGGCCCCCCGCGATCACAGCCAGCCGGGGGTCGAGGGGGTGCCGCCGACGCGAGCTGGCCAGGCCGGGGGCGGGGCAGCTCCCGAGGCCAGAGGGGAAGGGAGGCGAGCGCAGGGCCTGGAGCGGCCGGAGGGGAGCGGGCAGAGGGCTTGCACCGCCCGCCCCTTCCTCTTCCTCGCCCACCTACCCTCCTCCCTTCCCCGGGGGGAGCCGAAGGTGGGGGGCTCGAAGCCGCCGGGGGCGAGCGCTCGGGGTCGAGGAGCCCGGCGCTGGGTGTGTGTCAGCTCCAGCCCCGCGGCCCCGCCGGCTCCGCGTCGCCGTAGCTCGCGCGGCCCCGGGGCGCCGGCCGGGCGGGGAGAGGGGAGAGGGGCTCGGTGCCGCGGTGAGGGGCTCGCGTTCCATCCGGGCCCGGCGCGGGGCGGCGCGGCATTCCTTCCGGGCTGCTGGGGAGGCGCCTCGACGTTCCATCTGGAGAGCCTCGACGTTCCGCCCGAAGCCGGCGCGGGCGGCCGGGGCGCTGGCCGGGCCCGAGGACTGAGAGGCTGCCCGGCGACGCGGATGCAGAGCCTGCTCGCCCAAGATCAAAGCCACCGGTGCTCTCTTTGTGTCCGCTCGGGATTCGCCGCCCTGGGGCTGTCCATGGAAACCTAAACTGCTGGAACCCGAGGCAGAGAACCTCCCTTTGGCTTCTTGCTTTTTTCGGGGGGGGGAGGGTGGCCACTCCGACCTGGATTTACCGTTCTTGGCCCCCTAACCCCCCCCCGCCCGGTGCAGGGGGCGGCTGTGATCGCTCTGGCGGTTGGAGGTCGGGGAGCGGCCCGGGCTCTGGCCATGTTCTCGGATGAGGATTTCTGGATCGCCCTGTGAAGAGGTAAGTGAAGTCCGCCCGGCCAGGGCCCAGAAAGGGTTGGACTGGGGGCACAGCCAGATGGACTATCTTGGCCGCTGCTGGCCTTTAGGTTGTCGAAGGGGGGTGCCAGAGCTGGGGAGGGTTCCTTTGGCAGGGTCTGTCAGGGGAACCTGAGCTAGTTGCCCGGGCAGAACCGAGGCCTGGCGTCTTGGGGTGTGCCTCTTTAAAGACTGGGGGTTCAGGGAACCACGGGAGTTTGGGAACCTGTCCAGATAGCTTCTCTGCCTGTTTATTTTTGTGTTGGTGGGAGTTCCACTAAACTAGGACCCAGGCCCTGATGCCAGCACCAATCCCAGGCTGCTGCTTCTCCCCCCAGGGTTCCTAAGGGCCTTGGGACAGACAACTTGGGATGGGGGGGGGGCTGAGGGTGCCACCGCCAGGTCAGACTTACTGCCAGGTTGTACTTTAAGGTTGTTCCTACCCAGCCGGGCACTCAAAACAGCCTCTGGGAAACTCAAGGAGCCCTCGGTTCTCCACCAGGCCTCCTTTCTCTGGGCAATCGGAGGGTGTGTGGAAACTGACTAGTGTGAGGAAGGGGGTGGCTGGGGCAAGAAGAAGGCGGGGCTGGGGGCAGCTCTGGCCCCGCTGTTCAACTTTAAACTACCCCTGCCTGGCAAAGTGACCCCAGCAAGGCAGAGTTGTGTCTTATCCTGCTTTGCCTCCCCTTCTCTCGGGATGGACATAATCTCCAGGGGATTATAGAGGAGGCCGTTGAGATTTGTTCCCTGCGAATGTGGGCTGCAAAAAATGGCTTTTGTCTCCTGCTTTCTCTGGGCCTGGTATAGAGAGCTGGCTGTCCATGAGTCTCTGGCCAATCCTGCAGGCCTTTTCCAGATCTCTCCAACCCTTTTCTGGCCAGGGAATGTTAACTGGTTTTCTGATTATATCCTAGTCCTGCAGAGTAGTGTGGCCTGTACCTCTTTGGAGGAGAAATGATTTGATCGGTACTCTTTTCTGCTGGAAGCCAGTGTTTCCAGCCCTGGCAAGAGGTGTTGGAGAGAAGGGGTGTGTGTGTGTGTGTGTGCGTGCGCGTGTGCAGGAAGGGTGAGCATGAGCCTTATGCCTCAGCCTCTGGGCCCTGGGTTGGGACAGCCCCTCTCACACCTGTCATGCTGCCCAGCAGGGATTTGGCTAGTGCCTTTTGCTCCCTCACTCTCCACCCCCTCCAACATACATATACTAGAACTCCTTGAGTCTAGTCTTGGAAAGGGAAAAGTAGAGGTTTTTGTTTTTTTTCATATCATAAAATTATAAAAGTAGAGGTTTTGCCCTTGAAAGATTTCTGGGAGGTGAGAGGTGGTACACAGGTGGTGGAGTGATATGAGTTGTCAACTGTGCTCTCTGCTCCTGCCTTCTGTGGAGGGTCCTTCCTGTCATCTGTCCCAAACAACTTTCTCAAGTGGGATTGCACCTTGTTGGCTGTGGCTGCCCCTAGGATGACCCAGGGACAATACGGAGGGTCTGCAGGGCCGTCTTCCTGGAAGACAGACCCAAAATGGGGGTGGAGAGGGGTGTGGTTTGATTCTCAGGCTGGGAACCAGGAAGTCCTGAGTCCTACTGAAGAGCTATTCACTCAAGGGCCTGCTTCAGCCTTTCACCTCTCCAAGCCTCCATTTCCCCCCTTGGCTGGGAAAATGGAGTGAAAGCTGTTGGTCTGGGATGAAGGCAGGGAGGAGAGTGGGTTGAGTTAAATCCCTGCTTTCTTTCTTTTTTTGCTGTTTTGGTCCTTTTAGGCACAAGGCTAAGGGGGTGTCAGCACAGTTTTACTCCCTAGATCAGAGGAAGCTGGCCAGGTACTAGCTCAGTTTAGATCCAGGGAAACCCCTGGGTGTATATGTGTGTCTGTGTTTACTGGCTGTGAATGATAGGATGGGGGAAACTGCCTTTATTTGTTTAGATGTGTACAGAGGCTTGATCGTTGGGGGACTCAGCATTGGGAGGCAGATGCTGCACTGCAGGAATGAGGAAATAGTGGCTGAGGGCTCAGGCTGTCTGTGTGTTACTGGGGATTGAACCCAGAGCATTCTACCTCTGAGCCATACTCCCAGACCGATTTTATTTCTTATTTGGAAACAGGGTCTCACTGGGTTGCTGAGAGCCTTGCTGAATTGCTGAGGCTGTCATCGAACCTGCGATCCTCCAGTCTCAGTCTCTCAAATACTGGGACTACAAGCATGCGCCACCACGCCCAGCTAGGGCTCAGGCTTTTTAGAGGTGCCGCTGGATTTTTTTTGGTACAAATAAGAGGACACTTGGCTCCTTGCTTCTTAATCTCTCATCTTCCATCACCCCATGAATGGGTTCTTAACTTTGGAAGATGTTGGTACCCTGTTTCCCAAGGCTGAATGAAGGTGGTTTCTGTACCTTCTTGAACATTGTCAGCTTTACCAGCCGGAGAGGGCTGCGCTCGGGGGAGGGCAGAGGAATTTGTCCCTCTGGCCTTGTGTGAGGCGGTCCTCCTACCCACTGTATTATCACTGTTGCTTTTTATTTCTTCTTGTTTGTGACTCCTTTGGCCTCAACTTTGAGAGCAGAGCTGGTGGAGGATCTTTGGGGACATGTGGTGGTAAGATACAGTAAGATGCAAACATTTAGAAAACTTTGAGGCTCTCTTGGACCTTCTGGGTGTGGCCAGACCTTGAATGACTGAATAGGAAGAGGGGCCTGGCTGGCGCCCTTTCTACTCCCACTTCCCATAGGTGGCTTCTAAGGGCCTCTTGAAGTTCCAGAGGTTTCTGTGAACCAGTCTGCTTTCTTTTCGAGTGTGGTTGTATAGCAGGTTTGGGAAAGATGGTTTGGGAATGGCGATGACAGGTATCAGGTGATGCTTTACGTTCTCTATCTCGTAGATTCTGAGTGTTAGGGGAAAAGTAAAATAACTTCTTTGTGCTATGGCTCAGGACAGGCATCTGGAAATGAAGTATGAGTTCAGGGAAGGTGGACTGATACTGTAGTAATTAGGGAACTGATTTCCCAATCTTGAACACCTTTGAGGGTTCCCCCTGTCATTCAACCCCACGCTGTTGACTGGGGTATCTACCTTCCAGCATGAGAGGACAGGGTTGTCCTTAACTAAGGTTGGTCTGCTTACTCTAATTAAACAAGAGAAGTAGTAAAGGTGGGAGATGAATTTCTCAAACCTTTATTCTTTATAGTTCTTTTTTTAGGACTCTTCCCCCCCCACACACCATCACCTCTAGGAACATTGTATAGTTTCTTTCTCTGATTAAGAGAAGGGTGTAAGCTGGGCGTGGTGGCACACGCTTGTAATCCCAGTACTTGGGAGGCTGAGACCGGAGGATCATGAGTTCGTGGCCAGCCTTAGCAACTTGTGAGGCCCTCTGCAACTTAGTGAAACCCTGTTTCAAAATAAAGAATACAAAATATATGGCTGGGCGTGTAGCTCGGAGGTAGAATGCCCCTGGGTTCAATCCCCAGTACCACACACACACACAAAAAAAAAAAAAAGAGAGAGAGAGAGAAAGGTCTACCCTTCTAACAGCTGTTGGCACCTATCCTTTTCTTCTTTCTTTTATAAGGTCCCTTTCCTAATCTTCATCTCTGTGATTCTCATTCTTTACCTCTCTATTTTTGTACTGTGCTTAATTTCCTCTGAGGTTGAGGAAAATATGCCCAAAGGTGTATCTCAACTTTTTTAGGTATAAATTTATTGTGTTTTATTTGGTGCTGACTCGGGCTGACATATCCTAGAAGGGGGATGAGGGACCGTTACTCCCCCCACACACCCAGTGTGTGTGGAAACCCTGCTTGATGGAAGAGGAAGGAAGCTACTTTGCTCTGCTATGTCCTGCCCCATTTAGACCTCCTCCAAGTGGCAATGTGCTTCCTAAGACTACAACTCCCAGCATGCCTAGCCTCTGGCCTGGCTACACATGCTCAGTAACTCTTAAGGCCCACTTCAGTTAACTACTGGGGACATCCCAGGAGGAAGGGCAGTTGGCGTTGCTAAGGGCAACGACCTAAGGCCTTCAGACTGGGTGAGACCCAGGGCTCAGTTAGGTCAGGAGCCAGGGGTGGGCCTGAGCTGCATTTGGGTGGAAATTGGGGTTTCTTCTGTTGTGATTGGGATATCCTAGTTGAAACTGGTAGAGGTGGGGGCTGTTCATCCATAGCTAGGTTTTAGTTCTAGTAGTGTGTTCTGTCTTTTGCAAGACCCCAGGATGCTGCCTCTGGGAGAGGGATTTTGACTGGACTCGGCTTTTATGGGTCTTGATTACCCTTGGGTTGTCACTGACAGGCCTCAAGGATGATAGGACCTGAGGAAAGACCAGGGAATAGGTCATTAGAAGCCAGGTGGTCTGAGATGAGGCAAAGGACGGTACTAGATGTAAATTGGATATACTACTAGTTGGATGCTATTGCCCTGGGAACTGTTATGGAGGAGGCTGGAAGTGGGAAAGTAGAGTAGATCCTTGAGAGTCCAGAGCGAGAGAAGAGGGTATGTGTTTATCTGGGGAGGGAATAGGAAAGGGGAATAAGAGTCAGGGAGAATGACTTTCCTTGGCATTAGTATGGGAGGTTGTAGTTAAGGCTTGGTTCTTATATCTGTAGCTGACTTCCTCCTGGGACTCTGGGGAATATGCTTATTGGGGAGACTTATACAGATGTCTCTTGATACCAACAGGTCTCCCCGAGAGGGCCCTGCCCCGTCGGAGAGAGGGATGGACAGCCAGAAGCCGCCTGGTGAGGATAAAGATTCAGAACCTGCAGGTGAGCAGGGCAGGTTCTGGGTTTGCTGATAGCTTTCAGTTTTTCGTAGGCAACCTTATATTTTTGGCACAAGGACATGAACTAAGTCTGTGTAATGGACAGATATTGAAGGACTTTGTTCTTTGAGACAAAAGTCAAAATACCATCTCTGTGATCCACTGAGGGTCTTGGATTATCTCAGGAGTCTGGTGTGTGGACTAGTATTAAATCAGACTATGCGTGTTGCTATGTTTGTTCATTCAGGTGATGGACCTGCAGCCTCCGAGGAGCCAGGTGCCACTGAGCCAGACCTTCCCAACCCACATGTGGGAGAGGTCTCTGTCCCCAGTTCTGGGAGTCCCAGGCTTCAGGAGCCACCCCAGGACTGCAGGTATCTTGTTTGGGAGAAATGGGAATATAAGGGCACACAAAGATTTGATTTGAAGCTGTACTTGGTGACGCACGCCTGTAATCCCAGTACTTGGGAGGCTGAAACAGGAGGAGCACAGGTTTGTGGACAGCCTTAACAAAGTAGTGAGAGTCTCAGCAACCTAGTGAGACCCTATTTAAAAAAAAAAAAAAAAGGGCTCAGGGTGTAGCTCGGAGGTAAAGCGCCCCTGGGTTCAATCCTTAGTCCTAACAACAACAACAAAAAAATTGATTTGCTAGTTTGGGGGCTTCAAGGAAGAGGATTTAGAAAAATGAATATTTCGGAAGCATGGGCCTTGGCAGGGGCCTGGCATGGTGCTGATACTTGTGTGTTCACAGTGTGGGTCCAGTGCGACGTTGTGCTCTCTGTAACTGCGGGGAGCCAAGTCTGCATGGGCAGCGGGAGCTACGGCGCTTCAAATTGCCATTTGACTGGCCCCGGTCTCCAGTGGTGTCCCCTGGGGGGAACCCAGGGCCCAATGAGGTAGTGCTGCCCAGTGAGGACCTATCACAGATTGGTTTTCCTGAGGGCCTTACACCTGCCCACCTAGGAGAACCTGGAGGTAAGTGAGGGGAAGTAGGGCAGGAAACAGGATAAGGGCTGAGAAGACCTGGGCCAGCAATCACCTTGTTGTTAACCTTTTCTTTTCTGTTTACCTCTTTCCGCTGTGAAGGGTCCTGTTGGGCACACCATTGGTGTGCTGCATGGTCAGCAGGCGTATGGGGGCAAGAGGGCCCAGAACTATGTGGTGTGGACAAGGCCATCTTCTCAGGGATCTCACAGGTAGGGCTAAGGCCAGGGTATTGTATAGGGAAAGGCAGAACTGGGCTTGCAGAGGGTGGGCATGGCTGGTGGGTTTTTGGGAGTCAGCATAGAATGAGAAGGACAGTGGACATACTGGCGCAGAGCTAGTGCCTACACTGTTCTCTGGAGAAAGCTGGCTGGCACTGAGGCTTTGTTTCCATCCTGGCAGCGCTGCTCCCACTGCACCAGGCTCGGTGCCTCCATCCCTTGCCGTTCATCTGGATGTCCACGGCTTTACCACTTCCCCTGTGCGACTGCCAGCGGTTCTTTCTTATCCATGAAAACACTGCAGCTGCTATGCCCGGAGCACAGTGAGGGGGCTGCACATCTGGGTGAGAAGTCTTGTCCTCTGGACATAGGGAAAATGAGGGGCCAAGTGTGCCGTGGATTTTGGTACTCTGCACAGCACTACTCAGAGACTATAATTATATGCCGTCAGTCTGCCCCACTAAAATATGTGTGAACCTTGTGAGCGCAGGAGCTCTGCCTGTCTCATTTACTGTGGTGTCTACAGTGCCTAGAGTAAGTATCTGGCATATATTAGGCAGATACTCAGTAACTATTTGTTATTCCTTCATTCTGTGTCCATGGAATGTCTGATGTGTATTTGGCACTGTGTTGAGTTGCGAGGAGTCCATAGCTGACGCGTGCTGTCCATCCTTTCCCACCGCAGAGGAGGCTCGCTGTGCAGTGTGTGAGGGGCCGGGGGAGTTGTGTGACCTGTTCTTCTGTACCAGTTGTGGGCATCACTATCACGGGGCCTGCCTGGATACTGCTCTGACTGCCCGCAAACGTGCTGGCTGGCAGTGCCCTGAATGCAAAGTGTGCCAAGCCTGCAGGTAAGGATAGGAGGAAAGCCTTCGGGAAAGTACAGGTTAGGGTTAGAAAGGAGGGCAGGGAAGACCCTGTGATGTGCTCTGTGTTCCTGCAGGAAACCTGGGAATGACTCTAAGATGTTGGTCTGTGAGACATGTGACAAAGGATACCATACCTTCTGCTTAAAACCACCCATGGAGGAACTCCCAGCTCATTCTTGGAAGTGTAAGGTGAGCGTCTCCTGATTCTGCCTCCTACAGCATCCCCAGCGTTTCCTTGCAGTGCACAGTCCTGTACTTTTCTCCATTCTGTTGTCAGTCTAACCAGTGCCTATTTTGCCTACTCCCTTCCCCCAGGCATGTCGGGTATGCCGGACCTGTGGGGCAGGCTCAGCAGAGCTGAATCCCAACTCTGAGTGGTTTGAGAACTACTCACTCTGTCACCGCTGTCACAAAACCCAGGGAGGTCAGCCTATCAGTTCCGTTGCTGAGCAGCATCCCCCTGTCTGTAGCAGGTAAGTGGTGTGGGCTGGTTGAGACTGGGATGCGGTTGGGGAGGACTGAGACTGGCAGGGGCCATATTAAACCATGGGCTTTTAGAGGAGAGCTCCAGGGTGGGTAGTGCAGTCTACTGTATTCATGCCTTGCCCCAGCGTGCTCTCTGGAGTTGTTAGCTGGGAAGAACCACAATGCTTGTTCCCCTCTACCCGCTGCAGATTTTCACCCCCAGAGCCTGGCGATATCCCCACTGATAAGCCCGATGCTCTGTGCGTTGCATGCCAAGGGCAGCCAAAGGGTGGTCACGTGACCTCTATGCAACCCAAGGAATCGGGGCCCCTGCAATGTGAAGCCAAACCACTAGGTGAGTAGGGTTTGAGGGTCCCTGAAACTAATCCTCTTTTATTCTGTGGCAAGAGACAGTTTTTTGCTTTACCTCAAATCCTGCACTCTCTGTGGAGTAGATCTGAGCTAGGTAGGAGTATTATGTGTTGTATCTGCAGGGAGAGCAGGGGCTCAACTTGAGCCCCAGTTGGAGGCCCCCCTAAATGAGGAGATGCCACTGCTGCCCCCACCTGAAGAGTCGCCCCTGTCTCCACCACCTGAGGAATCGCCTACATCCCCACCGCCTGAGGCGTCACGCCTGTCCCCGCCGCCCGAGGAGTCACCTGCATCCCCACCGCCTGAGGCGTCACGCCTGTCCCCGCCGCCCGAGGAGTCACCTGCTTCCCCACCGCCTGAGGCGTCACGCCTGTCCCCGCCGCCCGAGGAGTCACCTGCATCCCCACCACCTGAGGCGTCACGCCTGTCCCCGCCGCCTGAGGAATCGCCCCTTTCCCCGCCGCCCGAGGAGTCTCCTCTGTCTCCCCCACCTGAAACATCACCATTTTCTCCACTGGAGGAGTCACCCTTCTCTCCACCAGAAGTGTCACCCCCATCTCCCTCTCTTGAGACGCCCCTGTCCCCACCACCGGAAGCATCACCCCTGTCTCCACCATTTGAAGAGTCTCCTCTCTCCCCACCGCCTGAGGAATTGCCCAGTTCTCCGCCGCCTGAAGCATCTCGCCTGTCTCCACCACCTGAGGAGTCACCCATGTCCCCTCCACCTGAAGAGTCACCCATGTCTCCACCACCAGAGGCGTCGTGTCTGTTCCCACCCTTCGAAGAGTCTCCCCTGTCTCCTCCACCTGAGGAGTCTCCCCTGTCTCCACCTCCTGAGGCGTCGCGCCTGTCCCCACCCCCCGAGGACTCACCCATGTCTCCGCCACCTGAAGACTCGCCTATGTCTCCCCCACCTGAGGTGTCACGCCTGTCCCCACCGCCTGAGGAATCTCCCCTGTCCCCACCACCTGAAGAATCTCCCACATCACCTCCACCTGAGGCTTCACGCCTGTCTCCACCGCCTGAGGACTCTCCCACGTCTCCACCACCTGAAGACTCACCTGCTTCGCCACCGGAGGACTCGCTCATGTCCCTGCCGCTAGAGGAATCGCCCCTGTCGCCACTGCCTAAGGAGCAGCTGAGACTCTGCCCTCAGCCCGAGGAGCCGCACCTGTCCCCCCTCCCTGAGGAACCCCAACTCTGCTACCAGTCTGAGAAGCTGCACCTGTCCCCTCAGCCTGAGGAGTCGAGAGTCTGTCCCCACCCTGAGGAGATGCACCTGTCCCCTCGGCCTGAGGAGCCATGCCTTTCCCCTGCGCTTGAGGCGCCGTGTCTGTCCTCCCAGCCTGAGGAACTACACCTGTCTCCTGCGCCTGAGGAGCCATGCTCGTTCTCCCAACCTGAGGAACCGTACCCGTCACCTCAGCCTGACGAGTTGCGCCTGGCCCCCCAGCCTGAGGAGCCCCGCCTGTCCCCTATGCCTGAGGAGCCCCGCCTGTCCCCTATGCCTGAGGAGTCGCGCCTGTCCCCCCAGCCTGAGGAACCACACAGGTGCCCTCAGCTGGAAGAGCCTCCTGCAGAGCCAGGCCCATGCCCTGCACCTGAGGAATTGTCCTTGCTCCCCCCACATGGGGAACCACCCTTGTCCCCCTTGCTTGGCGAGCCGGCCCTGTCTGAGCCTGGGGAACCACCTCTCTCCCCTGTACCTGAGGAGCTGCCCTTGTCCCCACCAGGGGAACCATCCTTGTCACCTCAGCTGATGCCACCAGGTAAGGGCGGGTTAGTGCTCTCTTACTCTGGGAAAGTCTTAACTCTTTATGGCACATCTAATCTGAGAGCTCTTTTTTTTTTTCTTTCCGCCAGATCCTCTTCCTCCTCCACTCTCACCCATTATCCCAGCTGCGGCCCCACCAGCTCTGTCTCCTTTGGGGGAGTTAGAGTACCCCTTTGGTGCCAAAGGGGACAGTGACTCTGAGTCGCCATTGGCTGCCCCCATCCTAGAGACACCCATCAGCCCTCCACCGGAAGCTAACTGCACTGACCCTGAGCCTGTGCCCCCGATGATCCTTCCTCCATCTCCAAACTCCCCAGTGGGACCTACTTCTCCCACCCTGATGGAACTCCTTCCCCCGCGGTGTCCTCCACTCCTTCAGCATCCCCTGCCTCCCTCCAGCTCCCCTCCTTCCCAGCGCTCCCCACCTGCTCTGCCACTGTCCGTTCCCTCCCCTTTGAGTCCCATGGGGAAGGCAGTGGAGGTCTTAGAGGAACCTGAGGTGCATGAGATGGAGACTGAGAAAGGGCCGGAACTTGAGTGCCCGGCCTTGGAGCCCAGTGCCACCAGTCCTCTCCCCTCCCCCATGGGAGACCTTTCTTGCCCTGCCCCCAGCCCTGCCCCAGCCCTAGATGACTTCTCTGGCTTGGGGGAAGACACAGCCCCTCTGGATGTAACTGATGCTCCTGCTTCACAGCCAGAGGCTAGACAGACTCCTGGCAGTTTGGCTAGTGAACTTAAAGGTTCTCCTGTGCTCCTGGACCCCGAGGAGCTGGCCCCTGTGACCCCTATGGAGGTCTATGACCCGGAATGCAAGCAGGCAGGGCAGGGCTCGCCCTGTGAAGAGCAGGAGGAGCCCCGTGCACCAGTGGGCCCCACACCACCCACTCTCATCAAATCTGATATCGTTAATGAGATCTCTAATCTGAGCCAGGGCGATGCCAGTGCCAGTTTTCCTGGCTCAGAGCCCCTGCTGGGCTCTCCTGACCCTGAGGGGGGCGGTTCCCTGTCCATGGAGCTGGGGGTATCTACAGATGTTAGTCCAGCCCGAGATGAGGGCTCCCTGCGGCTCTGTACCGACTCGCTGCCAGAGACTGATGACTCACTATTCTGTGATGCCGGGACAGCTATCAGCGGAGGCAAAGCCGAGGGGGACAAGGGGCGGCGGCGCAGCTCCCCGGCCCGTTCCCGAATCAAACAGGTGAGGGGCTGTCTAGCCACTGTATGTGGTCAAGGTCATGCTAGTGTCAGAGGTGTAGTCCTGTGCCACTGATACCTTCACACTTGGCTTACTGAATCCTCGGCTTGCAGAGGTCCTTTAGTCAGAGGTCCTTTAGTCAGTCTAACTTCATCTTTTATTAAGGAGAATACTATACATGAGGGGCAAATGATTTACCGAGATTTATGGTCACTTTGTAAGAGAATCAGAAGCTTGGGTTGTCACTACTTTTTCTCCTTCTACCATGTTGGCCACTCTTTACTCTTTGGAGAGGATAATGGGTGGGGGTCAGAGGCACCTGTTTGTTGATATTTGGGAGCGTGGCTTTTTTCCCTGCTCTGAGTGGGACTACTGGGCTTCATTACTAGTTAGGCTCTGTCCATTCACATTTTTTCCTCCAAGCCTGTGGACCCAGCACACCAGTCCTCCACTGTCTCCTGTAATCGTCCTCTTCCTCCACTCAGGGTCGCAGCAGTAGTTTCCCAGGACGACGGCGGCCTCGGGGAGGAGCACATGGAGGACGGGGGAGAGGACGGGCCCGGCTAAAATCAACAACTTCTTCCATTGAGACTCTGGTAGTAAGGAGAGGCCTCCTATCTCCCAAGCATGCTTCACATAGCCCCTTCAAAATTAAGCACTCTTGAGCTGGGCGTGGTGGTGCACTCCTGTAATCCTAGTACTTGGGAGACTGAGACAGGAGAACTGAAGGTTCAAGGACAGCCTCAGCGAGGAGTGAGACTCCTTCAGCAACCTAGCAAGACCCTGTTTTAAAACAAAAAATAAAAGGCTGGAGGTGTAGCTTGGAGGTAGAATGCCCCTGGGTTCGATCCCCGGTACCGCACACACACACAAAAATAAGCACCCAGCTGGGCGTGGTGGCACACGGTTGTAATCCCAGTTCTTGGGAGGCTGAGACTGGAGGATCCGGGTTCGCGGTCAGCCTCAGCTACTTAGTGAGGCCTCCACAGCTCAGTGAGACCCTGTTTCAAAATAAAGAATAAAAAAAAAATAGGGCTGGGGGTGTAGCTCGGAGGTAGAATGCCCCTGGGTTCAATCCCCAGTACCGAAAACAAAAAAATTTAAAAAAAAAGCACCTTTTATATCCTGCCAGTCTCCTGAATGCTAGTCTACCTGCCTGCTAGGCCTCGGGACTGTCTAGCTAAATCTATCCCTGTCCACTTGGTCCCCAGGCTTCTCTGAAATTTTCGCTGAGGCCCAGTTTGGGATGTTCTGCCTTTTAGCCCTGGCATCTGGCCTTCATCTTAGCTAGGGGTTCACAGCTACTTCCCAGTGCCAGAGAGGGAAACAGCTTGTTTGGGACAGACATATCTTCCTCACATTCTACAACTCTCTGCTTATAAGGTGGCTGATATCGATAGCTCTCCCAGCAAGGAGGAGGAGGAGGAAGATGATGACACCATGCAAAATACTGTGGTTCTCTTCTCCAACACAGACAAATTTGTTCTAATGCAGGTACTGTACTTGGCAGTTCATCCTCAGCAACAAGAGTTGGCATACTGAACATTGTGTGTGTGTGTTTTGATAGGAGGGTAGATGGGAAAACCAGGGACCTACTTTTGCTCAACCCCATATAGCAGGGAAAAAAGCAGAAATGGTCTTTGCCCTATTGAAGCTTATAGTCTAGAGAGCTTGTATATATGTTCTCATCTGAATAATCTTTTTATTTTATTTTTTTACTGTGGTACTGGGGATTGAACCCAGGGGTGTTCTACCTTTGAGCTATACTTTCCAGCCCAATTTTATTTTTTTGTTTTGAAACGGGATCTTGCTAAGTTGCCGAGGGCCTCACTAAGTTGCTGAGGCTGGCCTTGAATCTGCAGTCTTCCTGTCTCAGCCTCCCAAGTACTGGGATTTCAGGTGTGCGCCACCATACCTGGCTCATCTGAATAATCTGAATAATCTTAAAGACGACAGGCTTTTGTTACATATGTGACTCTTACCCAGTCTTTACTCCATCTTACATTCCTATAATTTCTTCTTACTTTTACTCATGTCAGACTTTATAAACTCAAGTTACTTAATTAGGCGAGTGAGGCATCCTAGGGAGGTGCGCTTCCCGTGGGTTGAGTAAGAGACGCTGGGTCCCATGGTGGCCCTGCATCTTAATGCTGGGGGATGGGCTTCTTACTTCCTGGCTCCCTGTTATCAGGTTAGTGTTCTAATTGTTGGCGGGGACTAGGTAGAATGAGGAGACCTGGTTGGACATTCAGGTTTCTGTTTCCCCAGGACATGTGTGTGGTGTGTGGCAGCTTTGGCCGGGGGGCAGAGGGCCACCTCCTGGCCTGTTCGCAGTGCTCTCAGTGCTATCACCCTTATTGTGTCAACAGCAAGGTGAGTTCAAGGCCCAAGAGATACGGGCTGGGGAACAGCGTCAGTTGTTTTTTACCCTAATCCCCACTTCTGGTCACGTCACTTCTTAAGTGACTATTGCTCTGGAAGTCAATTTTCAGTCACCAGTGGCTATCAAACTCTCCTTGGGGAAACTTAAGGCAGTCTTTATAGTTTGTGGTGGACCCATCATATAAATAATGACAACTTTACTAGTAGAAAATATGGTATAGTTTGGAGTAGAATATAAAATCATATAAAATACAAAACCATAAGTATAAATAGAAAACCATAAGTACACATCCACAAAGAGAAAGCAGTGTTTTTCACCTAAGCATGATCAGTTATTTTGGGGTTTCAGTAATATTAATCTATGTCTTAATCCACTGCTAACATTCACTAACTTGTATTAGTAATAGGTTCTAAATATACAACAAAAATTGGGGGAAATACAACATAAATCTGTGCATGGTCTTGTCTGGGACATGGACAGTGGGATTCTGATTCCACATGTCATAATGAGGCAGAGGTCGCTGGGGCTCTTCTTTGACTGGCAGAGATCCCTGGAGCCTGTTTGAGCCACTGTTTTGGGGGTAAGGGTACTTTATAGAAGCCTTCCTGTGCTCACTGGAGGTCTGGCCCATTCCCCCTCCCCTCTTTCACCCTGAGGAATCCCTGTCTTTTGCCTCAGATCACCAAGGTTATGCTGCTCAAGGGCTGGCGTTGTGTGGAGTGTATCGTGTGTGAGGTGTGTGGCCAGGCCTCCGACCCTTCACGCCTGCTGCTCTGTGATGACTGTGACATTAGCTACCACACATACTGCCTGGACCCCCCACTGCTCACTGTGCCCAAGGGTGGCTGGAAATGCAAGTGGTAAGGATACCTGGGATTTTCTAAGGCGCCCAGGACCTGAGAGCATAGGGCAGTCGCGCCTTAGATGTTAGTGTGGATATGGTGTTGAGCACAGGACAGAGGTGGCGTTTAAGAAGCCAGGCTGCTTAGTTGGTTCTCAGTGGGGGTGTCTCTAGGTACCTTGGATGAGTTAAGTGCTGAGGATCTATCTGCCTCTGCCAGGTGTGTGTCGTGTATGCAGTGTGGGGCTGCCTCCCCTGGCTTCCATTGTGAATGGCAGAATAGTTACACACATTGTGGGCCCTGTGCCAGCCTGGTGACCTGCCCTATCTGTCATGCCCCATATGTGGAAGAGGACCTGCTCATCCAGTGCCGCCACTGTGAACGGTGAGAGCATCCGTTTCCCCTTAGGTGGCCCACTTCCCTGGTGTCGGCCTGGCATTGCCTGCCTTCTCATCACCACCACCCCCTCTCCTGCCCTGCCCTGTCTCTGTTCTCCCAGGTGGATGCATGCTGGCTGCGAGAGCCTCTTCACAGAGGATGATGTGGAGCAGGCGGCCGATGAGGGCTTTGACTGTGTCTCCTGCCAGCCCTACGTAGTAAAGCCTGTGGGTGAGTACCAGGTGCTGGGAGGGGCAAGGAGGAGACAAGGTAAGGGTGCCTTGCTTTAGGATAGCACACCAAGCTGCCTTGGTTTGTCCTTCCCTCCACAGCACCTGTTGCCCCTCCAGAGTTAGTGCCTATGAAAGTGAAGGAGCCAGGTGAGTCACAGAAATTTTGCATGCCAAAGCCAGACTAGTCTTTAGACACCATATAGTTTAACTCCAATCCTCCAAATTTATCTCATTTTAAGAGGATGAAACTAGATCCAGGGAGGTTGAATGGCCTCCCCAAGGTCACCTAGTAAGTTAGTAGCAAAGTTATGACTAGAACCAAGGCCTCCAGTGTCTTGTATACTGTTTTTCTCACCAGGCAACATGGCCTCTTTATTTTTCTTTTTTTGGCAGTACTGGGGATTGAACCCAGGGGCATTCTACCTCCGAGATATACCCCCAGCCCTATTTTCTATTCTTTCTTTTTTTTTTTTTGCAATACCAGGGATTGAACCCAGAGGTATTCTACCTCTGAGCTCCACCCCCAGTCCTATTTTTTTTCTTTATTTTGAAACTGTGTCTCACTAAGTTGCGGAAGGCGTCACTAAGTAGCTGAGGCTGGCCGCAAACCCGGAACCTCCTGTCTCAGCCTCCCAAGTACTGGGATTACAAGCATGCGCCACCACTCCCGGCTCAACATGGCCTCTTTACTGCCAGAATTTCATCTCCAGAGAGAATAACTTTCTTCCTCAGAGAAGGGGACTGAGGTCATCTATCATGATGTGGATACTACTGGCATTTGGGCAATGTATGCCAGCATTTAGCAAGTAGGGACCCTCTTAGCCCCTGACAGCTATGGAATCTATTTGGTGAACCTACGGTTAATCCTAAGCAAAGTCAGGCTTCTGCAGTAGCTGTCCCCTCTCTGAATCCCCCAGGTCGCTGATGGAGAACTCAGGCTTTAACCAATACCCTTAGCAGCCTGTTTTCTCCAGTCTTCAGACCCCAGGCTGGGCTTCCTTTCACTTCTTTTGTCTTAGCTGGGGACATTGAAACTGGGAGTTCTGGTTTCCCTGGAGCCTATGTCCACGGGTCACATGCTCTTCCCCCTTTTATAGAGCCCCAGTACTTCCGCTTTGAGGGTGTGTGGCTGACAGAAACTGGCATGGCTGTGCTGCGCAACCTGACCATGTCGCCACTGCACAAGCGGCGCCAGCGGCGAGGACGGCTGGGCCTCCCAGGCGAGGCAGGGCTGGAGGGTTCCGAACCCTCTGATGCCCTTGGCCCTGATGACAAGAAAGATGGGGATCTGGACACCGATGAGCTGCTCAAGGGTGAAGGTTGGCCTGGGAAATCTCAAGGAGAGGCAGTATAGGGGAGTACTTACGGGAGTTGGGATGTTGGGTGAGGGCCAGTCCCAGTCACCCTCCAGCACTGTTCTTTTCCCGGTAGCTCTGTGGCAAGGGACTGGGCTCTGAGGCAGGATGACGAGGGTAATAGGGCCCGTGCCTCTCTGATCTGCCTCCATCTCTTCTGTCACCATATGCAGGTAGTGTGGAGCACATGGAGTGTGAAGTTAAACTGGAGGCCCCTGCCAGCCCTGACGTGGAGCCTGGCAAAGAGGAGACTGAAGAAAACAAAAAACGCAAGCGCAAACCCTATCGGCCTGGTAAGGTCCTGGGATGGAGAGGTGGGGTGGTGAGGGCCGCTTGCCAGGTCCCCAGGAGCTTCTCATCCTCAACTTCACCTCCTCATAGGCATTGGTGGTTTCATGGTGCGACAGCGGAAATCTCACACACGTGTGAAAAAGGGGCCTGCTGCACAGGCGGAGGTGTTGAGTGGGGATGGGCAGCCCGACGAGGGTGAGACGGGTGAGGGCACCAGTGGGACCTGGGAGAAGGTGGGGGTCCGGCACCCACAGGGCAATACCAGGGAAACCTGGGGTGGGGACTCACTGCAGGGGCCAAGAGGGTGGCAGACCTAGCTGGTGTTAGGGAACGGAGTAGGCAGAAAGCGTCACCTGGCCAAGTTGGGCACAGCATGCCAGTGCCCCCAGAGAGCCTGAGCCTCCCGTTCTGTCCACAGTGATGTCTGCTGATCTGCCTGCGGAGGGCTCTATGGAACAGAGCCTTGCAGATGGGGATGAAAAAAAGAAGCAGCAACGGCGAGGGCGTAAGAAGAGCAAACTAGAGGACATGTTCCCTGCTTACCTGCAGGTGAGTTTCCGGTTCTGGGGGGTGAGGGAGGTATCTGTACCCACAGGACATCAAGAAGCTTTTTCTCCTGACTCTTCCCACAGGAAGCCTTCTTTGGGAAGGAACTGCTAGACTTGAGCCGGAAGGCCCTTTTTGCAGTTGGGGTGGGCCGACCAACCTTTGGACTAGGAACCCCAAAAGCCCGGGGGGATGGAGGCTCAGATAGGAAGGAGCTCTCCACCTCGCAGAAAGGTTAGTTACGTGGGAATGAAGTGGTTTAATGGAATCCAACTTGCCTTTTGCTTAGGAACGGGTAAGGGTGTCTGTTGGGGAAGGGGTATTCTCCGGGAGTTAAGGGTGGGCCAAGGTCCCTGGCTTGTGGAGCTGGGGACCCATTCTGGGCATCAGATATAAGGCATCTCTGATTAGAGTGGGGACTATTGCTTGTAGGAGATGATGGTCCAGATGTTGCAGATGAAGAATCTCGTGGCCCTGAGGGCATGGCTGATATACCAGGTGAGGACTGCTGCAGGGACGTTTCTCTCTCTCTCTCTCTTTTTTTTTTTTTTTTGTGGCACTGGGATTGAACCCAGGGGTATTCTACCTCCGAGTTATACCTCCAGCTCTATTTTATTTTTATTTTGAAACAGGGTCTTGCTGAGTTGAGAATCTCACTACTTGGTGAGGCTGTCCTCAAACCTGTGATCTTTCTATCTCAGCCTCCCAAGTACTGGGATTACAAGTGTGTGCCACCACTCCTGGCAACTTTGTCCTCTCTTGTCTTTGCCTCTATCAAATGGCTCTGCCCTTGAGCACTGTCAGGGTTGGGGGCTGGAAACTGTTTCATGCCACCCTGTGGTTCAGGGTAGTCAGTGGGATGCCTCCATACCTCCGTGGCCTTGGCTGATGGGTTTCTTGTTGTAATTGCAGGACCTGAGGATGTGGCTGTAAAGGCATCCCCGGTGCCCAGCGACCCTGAGAAGCCAGGCACCCCAGGTGAAGGGATGCTTAGCTCTGACTTAGACAGGATTCCCACAGAAGGTAAGGCATATAAGGGTCTTCTCTATGTATTTTACCGTGGGTGCTCTATGGGAAAAGGAGAAGTCCTACTGTGGGACTGGTCTGATGGGAAGTCCTGTGCACCCTCCCTGGCCATGACCATGTGTAGACCGGTGGTATCACCCGAACCTCCCAATCTTCCTCAGCAGTGTTCTCACTCCCGCACAGAACTGCCCAAGATGGAGTCCAAGGACCTGCAGCAGCTCTTCAAGGATGTCCTGGGCTCCGAACGAGAGCAGAATCTGGGCTGTGGAACCCCCAGCCTAGAAGGCAGCTGCACACCGCTGCAGAGGCCCTTTCTCCAAGGTAGTGCAGAGGGAGGAGTCATTCAAAGACTGCCACCGCCAGGCTTATCCTCAGCATAGGCCATTGCTCCCTTTTCTCTAATCCTGTCCCTCTCATAGGTGGACTCCCTTTGGGTAATCTCCCCTCCAGCAGCCCAATGGACTCCTACCCAGGCCTCTGCCAGTCCCCATTCTTGGATTCTAGGTTGGTATCTATGCTTAACTTCTGTGGGCAGTCCCTGTTGTCCTTTCCCTCCAACTGGGGCCATACCTTGCCTTCCTTTGACTTCTGGGCCACTGTAGCAATACTTCTCACCTCCCACAGTCTTGTTAATGGTCCTCCTCTTTTGTGGCAGGGCAATGGCTTGGGGCTCTGGGCAGTTTGGGGTGGGTCTTGGCACCCCTGCCCCCTGTGACTCTCTGCCCCTGCGCCCCAGGGAGCGCGGGGGCTTCTTTAGCCCAGAACCCGGTGAGCCAGACAGCCCTTGGACAGGCTCAGGGGGCACCACACCCTCCACCCCCACCACCCCCACCACAGAGGGTGAGGGCGACGGGCTCTCCTATAACCAGCGGAGTCTACAGCGCTGGGAGAAAGATGAAGAGTTGGGCCAGCTCTCCACCATCTCACCTGTGCTCTATGCCAACATTAACTTTCCTAATCTCAAGCAAGATTACCCAGGTACCTATGGAGTGGAAGGGAAACAACCTGGCAGCTGGACAGGTGGAGGGGTCGCCTGCTGTTCTCCTCTGACCCAATTCCTCTGCCCTCCAGATTGGTCTAGCCGTTGCAAACAAATCATGAAGCTCTGGAGAAAGGTTCCAGCTGCTGACAAAGCCCCCTACCTGGTGAGACAGAAAGGAACATGGGCCAGTCTGGGAATTGAGATGGAGGGAGGTGTCTCTGGGACATTCACCTCAGTTGTTTCCGCCCCCCACCCCTAAAGCAGCTGGGCCAAGAGGGATCAGCTTCTGGGTAGGGAGTGTGAGTGACATTATGAGGGATGGGGGATGGGCTTGAGACTGAGTGCTAGGTACTATGTTGTGTTCTCTGTCCCTCAGCAAAAGGCCAAAGATAACCGGGCGGCTCACCGCATCAACAAGGTGCAGAAGGTGAGTGGGGACTGGGCCGAGCCATGTCATCAAAGTCTAAATAGGAGGGTGGCTCCTCTAGGGTCGGGGACTTGGGGCCTGCTTACAGCAGCCTGACTGCTCTGTGCCTGGTCTCCCCTGTAGCAGGCTGAGAGCCAGATCAACAAGCAGACCAAGGCGGGCGACATAGCCCGTAAGACTGATCGACCGGCCCTCCATCTCCGCATTCCCCCCCAGCCAGGGGCACTGGGCAGCCCGCCCCCTGCTGCGGCCCCCACCATTTTCATTGGCAGCCCCACCACCCCCGCCGGCTTGTCTACCTCTGCGGACGGGTTCCTGAAGCCACCAGCGGGCACGGTGCCCGGCCCCGACTCGCCCGGTGAGCTCTTCCTCAAGCTCCCGCCCCAGGTGCCCGCCCAAGTGCCTTCGCAGGACCCCTTTGGACTGGCCCCCGCCTACGCCCTGGAGCCCCGCTTCCCTGCGGCACCACCCACCTATCCCCCCTATCCGAGTCCGACTGGGGCCCCTGCTCAGCCCCCGATGTTGGCCTCCTCATCTCGTCCTGGGACTGGCCAGCCGGGAGAATTCCATACTACGCCACCGGGCACTCCACGACACCAGCCCTCCACACCCGACCCCTTCCTCAAACCCCGCTGCCCCTCACTGGACAACCTGGCTGTGCCTGAGAGCCCAGGGGTAGTGGGAGGCAAGGCTTCCGAGCCCCTGCTCTCACCTCCACCTTTTGGAGAGTCCCGGAAGGCCCTAGAGGTGAAGAAGGAAGAACTTGGGGCATCTTCTCCTAGCTATGGGCCCCCAAACCTGGGCTTTGTTGACTCACCCTCCTCAGGCCCCCACCTGGGTGGCATGGAGTTGAAGGCACCTGATGTCTTCAAAGCCCCTCTGACCCCTCGGGCATCTCAGGTAGAGCCCCAGAGTCCGGGCCTGGGCCTACGGCCCCAGGAGCCACCTCCCGCCCAGGCTCTGGCCCCTTCTCCTCCCAGCCACCCAGACATCTTCCGCCCTGGCCCCTACCCTGACCCCTATGCCCAGCCCCCATTGACTCCTCGGCCCCAGCCCCCACCCCCTGAGAGCTGCTGTGTGCTGCCCCCTCGCTCACTGCCCTCTGACCCTTTCTCCCGAGTGCCTGCCAGTCCTCAGTCCCAGTCCAGCTCCCAGTCCCCATTGACCCCCCGGCCTCTCTCTGCTGAGGCTTTTTGCCCATCCCCTGTTACCCCTCGCTTTCAGTCCCCTGACCCTTATTCTCGCCCACCCTCGCGCCCTCAGTCCCGTGACCCGTTTGCCCCATTGCATAAGCCACCCCGACCTCAGCCCCCTGAAGTTGCCTTTAAGGCTGGGCCTCTAGCCCACACTCCTCTGGGGGCTGGGGGCTTCCCAGCAGCCCTGCCCTCGGGGCCAGCAGGTGAGCTCCATGCCAAGGTCCCAAGCGGACAGCCCTCCAGTTTTGCCCGCTCCCCTGGGACAGGCGCATTTGTGGGCACCCCCGCTCCCATGCGTTTCACTTTCCCTCAGGCGATAGGGGAGCCTTCCTTAAAGGCCCCTGTCCCTCAGCCTGGTCTCCCTCCACCCCATGGGATCAACAGCCATTTTGGGCCTGGCCCTACCTTGGGCAAGCCTCAAAGCACAAACTACGCAGTAGCCACGGGGAACTTCCACCCATCGGGCAGCCCCCTGGGGCCCAACAGCGGGTCCACAGGAGAGGGCTATGGGCTGTCCCCGCTACGCCCAGCGTCAGTTCTGCCACCACCTGCACCCGACGGATCCCTCCCCTACCTGTCCCATGGAGCCTCACAGCGGGCAGGCATCACCTCTCCAGTCGAAAAGCGAGAAGACCCAGGGTCTGCAATGAGTAGTTCTTTGGCAGCACCTGAACTCCCAGGTACTCAGGACCCAGGCTTGTCTAGCCTCAGCCAGACAGAGCTGGAGAAGCAACGGCAGGTGAGTAGACACCCTGGAGCTGAGCTTTCTCCCATACCTCTGCTGTCTCTTTGCCTGCCCCGTGATTGGAATAGAATTTTACCGCTATTCTTCATTTTATGCACAGCGCCAGCGACTACGGGAGCTGCTGATTCGGCAACAGATCCAGCGCAACACCCTGCGGCAGGAGAAGGAAACAGCTGCGGCGGCTGCAGGCGCAGGGGGGCCCCCGGGCAGCTGGGGTGCTGAGCCCAGCAGCCCTGCCTTTGAGCAGCTTAGTCGAGGCCAGATCCCTTTCACTGGGACCCAGGTAGAGAGAGTGGCAAGGGGTGGTAGGGCCAGGATGCTGAAGGTGGCTCTACTTACTTTTCACCCAATTCTCCCTTCTAGGACAAAAGCAGCCTCGTGGGGTTACCCCCAGGCAAGCTAGGTGGCCCCATCCTAGGGCCAGGGGGCTTCCCCAGTGATGACCGACTGTCTCGGCCACCTCCGCCAGCCACACCTTCCACTATGGATGTAAACAGCAGGTGAGGCTCCTGGAGGTTCCCTGGGGAGAAGCCAAGGGGACATATTCTTGCCACCATTGTATGCTCCCTCTGATTCTCCTTTTGTCACTAATCCTTTCCAATATCACGTACTCTTCTTCATTCCTTCCCCCTCACTGCTTTTTTTTTTTTTTTTTTTGGTACTGGGGATTGAACTCAACTCGGGCATTCTACCTCCTTGCTACACTCCCAGCCCTATTCTACTTATTTATTTATTTATTTATTTATTTATTTATTTATTTTTGCGGTACCAGGGATTGAACCCAGGGGCGTTTCTTTATTTTGAAACAGGGTCTCACTAAGTTGCGGAGGCCTCACTAAGTAGCTGAGGCTGGCTGCGAACCTGGATCCTCCGGTCTCAGCCTCCCAAGTCCTGGGATTACAAGCGTGCGCCACCACGCCCGGCTCCCTCACTGCTTTAATTCTGTTCTTACCTCACTAAGCCTTGTTCTAGCTCTCCATTCTGATTGCCTCTCGCTGACTATTGCATATTCTTCCAGGCAATTGGTAGGAGGCTCCCAGGCTTTCTATCAGCGAGCACCCTATCCTGGGTCCCTGCCCTTACAACAGCAACAGCAACAGCAACTGTGGCAGCAGCAGCAGCAGCAACAGGCAACAGGAGCAACCTCCATGCGACTTGCCATGTCTACTCGCTTTCCATCAACTCCTGAACTTGGCCGCCAAGCTCTAGGTTCCCCCTTGGCAGGAATCCCCACCCGCCTGCCAGTCCCTGCCGAGCCGGTGCCTGGTCCAGCTGGTCCTGCCCAGTTCATTGAGTTGCGGCACAATGTACAGAAAGGACTAGGACCTGGGGGCGCTCCATTTCCTGGTCAGGGTCCTCCTCAGAGGCCCCGTTTTTACCCTGTAAGTGAGGACCCCCACCGACTTGCTCCTGAAGGGCTTCGGGGCTTGGCAGTGTCAGGCCTTCCCCCACAGAAACCCTCAGCCCCGCCAGCCCCTGAATTGAACAACAGTCTCCATCCAACACCCCACACCAAGGGTCCTGCCCTGCCAGCGGGCATAGAGCTGGTCAGCCGGCCCCCCTCGAGCACCGAGCTTGGCCGCCCCCCTCTGTCTCTGGAAGCTGGGAAGTTACCCTGTGAGGATTCTGAGCTGGATGATGACTTCGATGCCCACAAAGCCTTAGAGGATGATGAAGAGCTTGCTCACCTGGGTCTGGGTGTGGACGTGGCCAAGGGTGATGATGAGCTGGGCACCTTGGAAAACCTCGAGACCAACGATCCCCACCTGGATGACCTACTCAATGGAGATGAGTTTGACCTACTGGCATATACTGACCCTGAGCTGGACACGGGGGACAAGAAGGACATCTTTAATGAGCACCTACGGCTGGTGGAGTCGGCAAATGAAAAGGCTGAGCGGGAGGCCCTGCTGCGGGGGGTTGAGCCAGGACCCTTGGGCCCTGAGGAGCGCCCTCCTCCTGCTGGTGAAGCATCGGAGCCCCGCCTGGCATCTGTGCTCCCTGAGGTGAAACCTAAGGTGGAAGAGGGTGGGCGCCACCCTTCCCCTTGCCAGTTCACCATTACTGCCCCCAAAGTAGAGCCAGCACCTGCTGCCACTTCCCTTGGTCTAGGGCTGAAGCCAGGACAGAGCGTGATGGGCAGCCGGGATACCCGGATGGGCACAGGACCATTTTCCAGCAGTGGGCATACAACCGAGAAGGGCCCCTTTGGGGCCACTGGAGGACCGCCAGCTCACCTGCTGACTCCCAGCCCACTGAGTGGCCCAGGAGGATCCTCCCTGCTGGAAAAGTTTGAGCTAGAGAGTGGGGCCCTGACTTTGCCTGGTGGCCATACAGCATCTGGGGATGAGCTGGACAAGATGGAGAGCTCCCTGGTAGCCAGTGAGTTGCCTCTGCTCATCGAGGACCTGTTGGAGCATGAGAAGAAGGAGCTACAAAAGAAGCAGCAGCTTTCAGTACAGCTGCAGCCTGCGCAGCCTGTGCAGCAGCAGCAGCAACAGCAGCAGCAGCAGCAGCAACATTCCCTGATGTCTACACCAGGCCCTGCCCAGGCCATGCCTTTGCCACATGAGGGCTCTTCTACTTTGGCAGGACCCCAACAGCAGCTTGCCCTGGGTCTTGGAGCTGCCCGGCAACCAGGTTTGGGCCAACCACTGATGCCTACCCAGCCACCAGCTCATGCCCTCCAGCAACGCTTGGCCTCATCCATGGCCATGGTCTCTAACCAAGGGCATATGCTAAGTGGGCAGCATGGGGGGCAGGCAAGCTTGGTGCCCCAGCAGAGCCCACAACCAGTGCTAGCACAGAAGCCCATGGGCACAATGCCACCTTCCATGTGCATGAAGCCCCAGCAGCTGGCGATGCAGCAGCAGCTGGCTAACAGCTTCTTCCCGGATACAGGTAACCTTAGCTTCTGGCGTGGTTGAGTTACTTAGGGGTGATCATTGTTACCACCAAATAGGTGCTGAGGCTCATGACCTAAGATAAGTCCTGGTTAAGGGAGATTGGAACAGAGCTTTTGGCTGTATACTAGTGTTGTAGGCAGAAGCACTGTAGCCCTGTTTTTTATTCTTTATTTTGAAACAGGGTCTCACGATAAGTTGTGGAGGGCCTCACTAAGTAGCTGAGGCTGGCCTCCAACCTGGATCCTCCGGTCTCAGCCTCCCAAGTACTGGGATTGCAAGCGTGCGCCACCATGCTTGGCGCACTGTAGCTTTTAAGAAGGGAGGGAGCAGTTCTTGACATATAGAAGTTCAGATGTCTGAAAGAATGAGTAAATGAATGGAATGAATGCATGAATGAAGGCTGATAGCAAGTCTTCTCACTAATTCAGTCTTGGAGAGAAGTGGTATAACAAAAAGAAGTCCAGATACGTGTAAAGATTGAGTGAGGCTCCAGTACCGGGAAAACATGGGGTATTGGGAGAACAATGAGTAAAGCAGTAGAAGTGAGTGGGCGCTACCATAATTTTGGAGAGAGAAGAAGAGGGGCAATATAGAGGAAAACCTCAACTTATAACATTTATTGAGTAGTTACTATTTGCTAAGCAGTATGTTAAATTTCATCATAACAGTCTCATTAAATAGTACTATTGTTGTCTTTGATTACAGAAGAGGAAACTAAGGCATGGAAGTTAAAAGTAACTTGTCTGCTGGTGTGGCACACACCTATAATCACAGTACTTGGGAGGCTGAGACAGGAGGATCACAGGTTCCAGGCCAGCCTCAGCAATTTAGTGAGACACTGTTTCAAAATAACAAATAAAAGGGCTGAGGATGTAGCTTGAAGGTAGAATGCCTCTGGGTTCAATCCCTAGCACCAAAAATAAAAGTAACAGCTGGGCGTGGTGGCGCACGCTTGTAATCCCAGTACTCGGGAGGCAGAGACTGGAGGATCCAGGTTTGCGGCCAGCCTCAGCTACTTAGTGAGGCCCTCCGCAACTTCGTGAGATCCGGTTTCAAAATAAAGGATAAAAAATAGGGCCGGGGGTGTAGCTCGGAGGTAGAACTCACTGAGTTCAATGCCTGGTACTACAAAAAAAAATAAAAAAGTAACTTGTCCAAGATTACACAGCAACTAGAGCTAGATCCAAACTCTGGCATTCCTCTTAACTGCCTCAGAATTCCAGGAGAGTCAGTCCTTTAGCAAGTAAGGAGTCAGTTCAGTTTTCTGAGCAGTGGAGATATATGCAAATGTGGGGGGTTGTTTATTTGTTTTTTTTTTTTTTGTGGTACCGATGATTGAACCGAAGGCCTCATAAATGCTAGACTAGTGCTCTACCACAGAGCTACATCCCCAAACTTTTTTTTTTTTGGTGGTACTGGGGATTGAACCCAGGGGCATTCTACCTCTGGGCTACACCCCCAGCCCTATTTTTTATTCTTTATTTTGAAACAGGGTCTCACGAAGTTGCGGAGGGCCTCACTAAGTAGCTGAGGCTGGCTGCGAACCCGGATCCTCCAGTCTCAGCCTCCCAAGTACTGGGATTACAAGCGTGCGCCACCACACCTGGCTCAGACTTTTTTATTTTTTATTTTTTTGTGGTACTGGGGATTGAACCCAGAGGCCTTCTACCTGTGAGCTACACCCCCAGTCCTATTTTATTTCTTATTTGGAAACAGGGTCTTGCTAGGTTGATGAGAGTCTCAATATTTGCTGAGGCTGTCCTCAATCCTGCGATCCTCCTGTCTCAGCTTCCCAAGTACTGGGATTACAAGCATGCGCCACCTGGCTCAGACCTTTTTATTTATTTATTTATTTATTTATTTATTTATTTATTTATTTATTTTGTGGTACTGGGGATTGAATCCAGTGGCATTTTACCTCCAAGCTACACCCCCAGCCCTATTTTTTATTTTTTTTTGAAACAGGGTCTCGCTAAGTTGCGGAGGGCCTCACTAAGTAGCTGAGGCCGGCCGCAAACCTGGATCCTCTGGTCTCATCCTCTCAAGTACTGGGATTATAAGCGTGCGCCACCACGCCCGGCCAGACTTTTTTATTTTAAGACAGGATCTTGCTAAGTTGCTTCGGCTGGCCTCAAACTTGTGATCCTCAAACTTGTGATCCTCCTGCCTTAGCCTCCCGAGTAACTAATTATAAGCATGTGCCACCATGCCCAGCTGGAAGATTTGAGTTTTTGGTGGTTGTTTATTTCTCTTTTCACCCAGCATCCTGGACTGACAGGACACTGGGTTATAGGTGATGCCTTTTTTTGGGTCCTGAACCATGCTTAGCATCTAGGGATTTGCCTGCCACTGTGTCCACATCTTGGGTTCTTTTTTCTTTTTATTTTTATGTGGTAGTGGGGATTGAACCCAGGGGCATTCTACCTTCGAGCTACACCTCCAGCCCTATTTTTTATTTATTTTCTTTGAAACTGGGTCTCACGAAGTTGCGGAGGGCCTCACTAAGTAGTGGAGGCTGGCCGTGAACCTGGATCCTCTGGTCTCCGCCTCCCAAGTACTGGGATTACAAGCGTGCGCCACCACGCCCAGCCACATCTTGGGTTCTTGAGCTGTGCTAGTTGCACTAACACTATTTTGGAGGGTACTTTTCAGGTCATAGAATATACCCATATTCTTGTTACATGTGATCCTTTGCTGCTCCATGAGATAAACAGAATAGGGATTATGATCTCTCTCAAATAGAGATAAACTGAGGCTTAGAGAGGTGAAGTGACATTGGTCTGTTGACTCAACAGATATTTACTGAGAGCTGAGCATGGTGTCGCACACCTATGATCCCAGTACTTATGGGGCTGAGACAGGATGATCGCAGGTTTGAAGACAGCCTCAGCAATTTAGCAAGACCCTCAGCAAATTAGCAAGACCTTGTTTCAAAAAAAGGGAGGGGGCTGAAGATATGGGTCTACAATGGCCCTGGGTTCAATCCTCAGTACCTTAAAAAAAATAAAACAAGTTCCTTTTCCTAGCCCTGTGTAAGTAAAAGTAGGAGCACATGTCACTAGGCCACCTGGTTTCTATGTCAGTGGTCTTTCTGTCCAGCTATGCCCTTGTTCTTCGTGGCTTGGTGGAGGTCAGGGTGTTAGAACAAACAGCAGTCATACCATGGAGCTTTTTTTTTTTTCTTTTTTTGTGGTACTGGGGATGGAACCCAGGGGCTTTCTCTGTCTGAGCCACACCCCAGCCCTATTTTATTTTTTATTTGGAAACAGGGTCTCACTAAGTTGCAGAGGGCCCTCACTAAGTTGCTGAGGCTGGCCCCTCCTGTCTCAGCCTCCCAACTACTGGGATTACAGGCATGTGCCCCCGTACCTGGCTGCACGATGGAGCATTGACCGCAAAGCCTAGCTTATTTAGCTCTTCCCTCTCCAGACCTGGACAAATTTGCTGCAGAAGATATCATTGATCCCATTGCAAAGGCCAAGATGGTAGCTTTGAAAGGCATCAAGAAAGTGATGGCTCAGGGCAGCATTGGGGTGGCACCTGGTATGAATAGGTAAGACTTGGGGCTGGGGTGGGGCTGGCCCTTTTCTTTCCCATACTCCTTCCCTTCTTGCCCCTCCCCCCTTACTTGTCCCACTTTGCCTTTCAACTTTGCCTTCACCAACACTTAATCCTCTATTCTTTGATGGACTCCAGGCAGCAAGTGTCCCTGCTAGCCCAGAGGCTCTCTGGGGGACCTGGTGGTGATCTGCAGAACCATGTGGTACCTGGGAGTGGCCAGGTAAGTTGTGTGGGGGCGTAGGAACTTGTGTGCTATGCCATTGGGCCACCTTTCTTAGGGCCCAGCATGGAACAATGACCTTTTAGCAGTCTCTCTCATCACAGGAGCGGAATGCCAGTGACCCCTCCCAGCCTCGTCCCAATCCACCTACTTTTGCCCAGGGAGTGATCAGTGAGTATGGGGCATAGCAGGAGGGTGCAAAGAAGTGGTTAGGGACCTACACAGGGAGAGGGATTGCCATCATCATTTTGTAGGTCTTGATACCCCGCCTCCTCTCCTAGATGAGGCTGACCAGCGGCAGTATGAGGAGTGGCTGTTCCATACCCAGCAGCTTCTACAGATGCAGCTGAAGGTGCTAGAGGAGCAGATTGGTGTGCATCGCAAGTCCCGGAAGGCTCTGTGTGCCAAGCAGCGCACTGCCAAAAAGGCTGGCCGTGAGTTCCCAGAAGCTGATGCTGAGAAACTCAAGCTGGTTACAGAGCAGCAGAGCAAGATCCAGAAACAGCTGGATCAGGTGAGGGAAGCATACTTCAGCCTATCACCCAGAGGCCAGGGACGAGGGAGAGCATGGGTGGGCGGGCTTCAGGCTGACCCCTCCTACCCTCCCCTTTTAGGTCCGGAAACAGCAGAAGGAGCATACTAATCTCATGGCAGAATATCGAAACAAGCAGCAGCAGCAGCAGCAGCAACAACAGCAGCAACAACAGCAGCAGCAGCAGCAGCAGCAGCAGCACTCAGCTGTACTGGCGCTCAGCCCTTCTCAGAGTCCTCGGCTGCTCACCAAGCTCCCTGGCCAGCTGCTCCCTAGCCATGGGCTGCAGCCCCCACAGGGGCCCCCGGGCGGGCAAGCTGGAGGTCTTCGCCTGCCCCCTGGGGGCATGGCGCTGCCTGGGCAGCCTGGTGGCCCCTTCCTCAACACTGCCCTGGCCCAACAGCAGCAACAGCAGCATTCTGGTGGGGCTGGGTCCTTGACTGGCCCTTCAGGGGGCTTCTTCCCTGGCAACCTTGCTCTCCGAAGCCTTGGGCCTGACTCAAGGCTTTTACAAGAAAGGCAGCTGCAATTGCAGCAGCAACGCATGCAGCTGGCCCAGAAACTGCAGCAGCAGCAACAGCAGCAGCAGCAACAGCAGCACCTCCTTGGACAGGTGGCAATCCAGCAGCAGCAGCAGCAGCAGCAGCAGCAGCAGGGACCTGGGGTGCAGACGAGCCAGGTTCCGGGCCCCAAATCCCAGGGTCTTTTGCCTCCCAGCAGCCACCAGGGCCTCCTGGCCCAGCAGCTGTCCCCCCAACCATCCCAGGGGTCCCAGGGCATGCTGGGTCCTGCCCAGGTGGCAGTGTTGCAGCAGCAGCACCCTGGAGCTTTGGGCCCTCAGGGCCCTCACAGACAGGTGCTTATGACCCAGTCCCGGGTGCTGAGTTCCCCCCAGCTGGCACAGCAGGGTCATGGCCTTATGGGACACCGGCTGGTCACAGCCCAGCAGCAGCAACAGCAACAGCACCAACAGCAGGGATCCATGGTAGGGCTTTCCCATCTTCAGCAGAGTCTAATACCACACAGTGCGCAACCCAAACTCAGCACTCAGCCCCTGGGCTCCTTACAGCAGCAACAGCTTCAGCAGCAGCAACAGCAGCAGCTTCAACAACAGCAGCTTCAACAGCAACAGCAGCAGCAGCAGCAGCTTCAGCAGCAGCAGCAGTTACAGCAGCAACAGCAGCAGCTACAACAGCAGCAGCAACAGCTTCAACAGCAGCAACAGCTTCAGCAACAGCAGCAGCTACAACAGCAGCAGCAACAGCTTCAACAACAGCAGCTTCAGCAACAGCAGCAGCTACAACAACAGCAGCAGCAGCAGCAACAGCTTCAGCAACAACAGCTACAACAGCAACAACAGCAGCTACAACAGCAACAGCAGCTACAACAGCAACAGCAGCTACAACAGCAACAGCAGCAGATGGGCCTCTTGAACCAGAGCCGAGCCTTATTGTCTCCTCCGCAGCAGCCTCAGCCACAGCAGGTGATACTTGGCCCCGGCGCGCCAGCCAAGCCTCTGCAACATTTTTCTAGCCCCGGAGCCCTGGGCCCAACCCTCCTCCTGACGGGCAAGGAACAAAATATTGTAGAGACCGCTCTTTCTTCAGAGGTCACTGAGGGGCCCTCAGCACATCAGGGAGGGCCGTTAGCGATAGGGACTACGCCTGAATCGATGGCTGCTGAACCAGGGGAGGTAAAGCCCTCCCTTTCTGGGGACTCACAACTCCTGCTGGTCCAGCCCCAGCCCCAGCCCCAGCCCCAGCCTCAGCCCAACTCTCTGCAGCTGCAGCCACCTCTCAGGCCCCCAGGACAACCGCAGCAGCAAGTTAACTTGCTGCACACAGCAGGTGTAGGAAGCCATGGGCAACTAGGCAACGGATCATCTTCTGAAGCCTCATCTGTGCCCCACCTATTGGCCCAACCCTCTGTTTCCTTAGGGGAGCAGGCTGGGCCCATGAATCAGAACCTTCTGGGCCCCCAACAGCCCCTTGGGCTAGAGCGACCCATGCAAAATAATACAGGATCACAGCCTCCCAAACCAGGACCTGGCCTCCAGTCTGGGCAGGGTCTGCCTGGGGTTGGAGTCATGCCTACAATGGGTCAGCTTCGAGCACAGCTCCAAGGAGTCCTGGCCAAAAACCCGCAGCTGCGGCATCTGAGTCCTCAGCAGCAGCAGCAACTTCAGGCACTCCTCATGCAGCGGCAGCTACAGCAGAGCCAGGCAGTCCGCCAGACCCCACCCTACCAGGAGCCTGGAGCCCAGCCCTCTCCCCTCCAGGGCCTCCTGGGCTGCCAGCCTCAACCTGGGGGCTTCCCTGGATCTCAGACAGGCCCCCTCCCGGAGCTAGGGGCAGGGCCTCGACCTCAGGGCCCACCCCGGCTCCCTGCCCCACAAGGAGCCTTATCCACAGGACCAGCCCTTGGCCCTGTTCATCCCACACCTCCACCATCCAGCCCCCAAGAGCCAAAGAGACCTTCTTCACAGTTACCTTCCCCCAGCACCCAGCTCACCCCTACCCATCCAGGGACTCCAAAGCCCCAGGGGCCGACCTCGGAGATTCCTCCTGGGAGGGTCTCACCTGCTGCTGCCCAGCTTGCAGATACTTTGTTTGGCAAGGGGCTGGGACCTTGGGACCCCCCAGACAACCTAGCAGAAGCCCAGAAGCCAGAGCAAAGCAGCCTGGTACCTGGGCTTCTGGATCAGGTGAATGGACAGGTGGTGCCTGAACCACCCCCACTCAGCATCAAGCAGGAGCCTCGGGAAGAGCCGTGTGCCCTGGGAGCCCAGGCGCTGAAGAGGGAGGCCAATGGGGAGCCAACAGGGGTGCCGGGCACCAGCAACCACCTCCTGCTGGCAGGCCCACGCTCGGAGGCTGGGCACCTGCTCTTGCAGAAACTTCTACGGGCAAAGAATGTGCAACTCGGTGCCGGGCGGGGCCCTGAGGCGTTGCGAGCTGAGATCAACGGGCACATTGACAGCAAGCTGGCAGGGTTGGAGCAGAAACTACAGGGTACCCCCAGCAACAAGGAGGTGAGTACTCTGGATAGGATAGAGCAGACAGAGTGGGGCCTGGAGAAGTGGGCAGCGAGAGGGACCAGGTCTAAGTCAGAGCAGGCGAGGGCCCTAAGGATGAGGGCAGCAGCCTTCACAGGGCTTATCTGGCTTAGGACGCAGCAGCAAGGAAGCCTTTGACTCCGAAGCCCAAGCGGGTACAGAAGGCAAGCGACAGGTTGGTGAGCTCCCGAAAGAAGCTACGGAAGGAGGACGGGGTCAGGGCCAACGAGGCCTTGCTGAGACAGCTGAAGCAGGTGACCCCCCACCCAGGAGCCCGTCCCCTGGTCCCATCCCAGGATAAGGGGCACCATGTCCCCCAGCGCAGTGACAGAGGTGCAAATGCTGGGTTTCCAACTTCGTCATCTCTCCCCTCCTAGGAACTGTCCCTGCTGCCCCTGACGGAACCTACCATCACTGCCAATTTTAGCCTCTTTGCTCCCTTTGGCAGTGGATGCTCAGTCAGTGGGCAGAGCCAGCTGCGGGGGGCCTTTGGAAGTGGGGCACTTCCCAGTGGACCTGACTACTATTCCCAGCTGCTTACCAAGGTCAGAGAAATGGCAATGCCTTTGGGGAATAATGAAGTGCTTGGGGAGGTGGGGATGGGGGTGGAAGGCCTGAGGAAACTGTTAATGTAGTGTGGGGCCAGGAGATTTTACCAGTCTCCCTATGCCATCTTGCACACAACACCCACCCACCCCCAGAATAACCTGAGTAACCCGCCGACACCACCCTCGTCGCTGCCCCCCACCCCACCCCCATCGGTGCAGCAGAAGATGGTGAATGGTGTCACTCCCTCTGAAGAGCTGGGGGAGCATCCCAAGGACACGGCCTCTGCCCGGGACACTGAAGGGGCACTGAGGGGTAAGTGAAGAGCCAGTTGCCCATCCCCAGAGGGATCTGATGGCTTAGGTCCAAGCAGTGACTGTGTCCTGCCACACAGTGTAAGAAACAAGTGGGTGTGTGCTTCCTCGTGAGCTTGCAGGACAGGCTGCCTGGGTGGGAAGGGCCTCTTCATGACCGACTGGTTGGGGGCAAGGATAGGCCTCTGGAGCCTGGAGCAAAGGCACTGGGGAGGTGGCTGGCAGGCAGAGTCTGAATGAGACTTCCTTTAGAAAGCACAGTCCAGCCCTTGTGGATATGGAGCCACAGTCCAACCTGGATTTAAGTTCTGGTACCGGTGTTTATTTAGCTGAGTGGCTTCACTGACTTGTGGGAGCCTCAGTTTTTTCCTTATAAATTGGGTGTTATAATATTCATCTAAGCCGGGTGTGGTGGCGCACGCTTGTAATCCCAGTACTTGGGAGGTGGAGACTAGAGGATCTGGGTTCGCAGCCAGCCTCAACTACTTAGTGAGGCCCTCCGCAACTTTGTGAGAACCGGTTTCAAAATATAAAAAATAGGGCCGGGGGTGTGGCTCGGAGGTAAAATGCCCCTGGGTTCAATCCCCGGTACGGAAAAAAAAAATATTCATGTAACAGTTATTAAAGGAGTAAATAAAACCAGGCATGGTGGTACGTGGACCTCTCTCCTGCTTTTTTTTGGTACTGGGGATTGAACTCAGGGGCATCCTATCTCTGAGCTACACCTACAGTTCTTTTTATTTTTTGTTTTGAAACAGGGTCTTGCTAAGTTGCTGAGGCCATCCTTGAATCTGAGATCCTCCTGTCAGCCTCCCAAGTACTGGGATTACAGTCATGTGCCACCACACCCAGCATAAAACAGTATCTCAAAATAAAATTGAAAGCCAGGCATGATTGTGCACACCTGTATTCCCAGTACTTCGGAGGCTGAGACAGGAGGAATGCAGCCTCAGCAACCTAGTGAGGCCCTCCTCAACTTAGTGAGACCCTGTTTCAAAATAGAAAACAAAATAGGGCTGGGGTATAACTCAGAGGTAGAATACCCCTGGGTTCAATCCCCAGTACCACTATGAAGAAAAAAGTTTAAAAAAAGGGCAAGGCATGGTGGCGCACGCCTGTAGTTCTAGTACTTGGGGATCTAAGACAGAAGGATGGCAGCTTTGAGGGTAGCCTTAGCAATTTAACAAGATTCTCAGCAACTTAGAGCCTGTTTCAAAATAAAAAATAAGCCAGGTGTAGTGGCGCATGCTTGTAATCCCAGTACTTGGGAGGTTGAGACAGGAGGATCGCTGGTTTGCAGCCAGCCTCAGCAACCTCGTGAGGCCCTCTGCAATTTAGTGAGACCCTGTTTCAAAATAAAACATAAAAAAAGGGCTGGGGGTGTAGCTTGGAGGTAGAATGCCCCTGAGTTCAATCCTCAGTACCACAAAGAAAACTAAAAATTAGAGCTGGGAGTCGGGCATGGTGGTGCACACCTGTAATCCCAGTACTTAGGAGGCTGAGACCGGAGGATCAAAGGTTCTCAGCCAGCCTCAGCTACTTAGTGAGGCCGTCTGCAACTTAGTGAGACCTTATTTAAAAAAAAAAATAGGACTGGGGGTGTATCTTGGAGGTAGAATGTCCCTGGGTTCACTCCCCCAGTACTGCAAAAAAAAAGAGCTGGGGGTCTGGTGGGTAGCTCAGCGGTATGATGCCTCTGGATTCAATCCCCAGCACCCCCCCCAAAAAAAGAAAAAAGAGGGTTGTACCGTAAAAAAAAAAAAAGAGGATTAAACAAAGAGTGTACCTAAAGTCTGGCACAATGGTGTAGGTCTGTAATCCCAGTACATGGGAGACTGAGACAGTAGGATCACAAGTTCAAGGCCAGAGCATGGTAACTTAGTGAGTTGTGTTTTTTTGGGTTTTTTTTGCGGTACTGGGGGTTGAACCCAAGGGCGTTTTTACCTCCGAGCTACACCCCCGGCCCTATTTTTTATACTTTATTTTGAAACCGGGTCTCACTAAGTTGCAGAGGGCCTCACTAAGTAGCTGAGGCTGGCCGTAAACCCAGATCCTCCGGTCTCAGCCTCCCAAGTACTGGAATTACAAGCGTGCGCCACCACGCCCAGCTTGAGATTGTGTTTTTCAAAAAATAAAGCTGGAGATGGGCGTGGTGGCGCATGCCTATAATCCCAGTACTTGGGAAGCTGAGACAGGAGGATCGCAACTTAGGCTCAGCAACTTAGGCTCTCAGCAACCTAGAGAGACCTTGTTTCCAAATAAGAAATAAAATTGGGCTGGGGGTGTAGCTCGGAGGTAGAATGCCTCTGGGTTCAATCCCCAGTACCACAAAAATATACATATATATATATATATATATATATATATATATATATATAAAGCTGGGCCCAGTGTGGTGGCACATGCCTGTAATCAACTTCACGAGACCCTGTTTCAAAATAAAAAATAAAATAGGGATAGGGGTGTAGCTCAGAGGTAGAACACCCCTGGATTCAATTCTCAGTACCACCATAAAAAAAAAGGTTGAGTGCAGTGGCACACACCTATAATCCAAGTACATGGGAAGCTGAGATAGGAGCATCAAAGGTTCGAGGACAGCCTCAGCAATTTAGAGAGATCCTCAGCAACCTAGCAAGACCCTGTTTCAAAATTTGAAAACGGATAGGACACCTATAATCCAAGTACTTGGGTTGCTGAGACAGGAGGATCGCAGATTAAGGGACAACCTCAGCAATGTAGCAAGACTGTTTGAAAACAAAAAACTAAAAGGCTAGGGGTCTATCTCCAAGGTAGAATGCCCCTGGGTTCAATTTCCAGTACCATGAACATACACACACAAAAATAAACCAAAACCAAAAACAGCTAGGGGTGTAACTTGGAGGTAGAATGCCCCTGGGTTCAATCTCCAGTACCCCCTCTAAATAAAAAGGGCTGGAGGTGCAGCTCAGAGGTAGAAAGCCCCTGGGTTCAACCTCTGTACCACAAAAAGAAAAAAAGAGTGTTAGCCTAGTGTCTGGCATACAGGAAAATATAGCTTGTCTGCCCCAAACTGGTAGATCAGTTGATGGTTAATCATAATAATAGCTAAGCTAAGATCTCCTGCTAGTTGGGCTTGAAATTTCAGGCCTGTCCATTCTGGCCGTACTCACCATGACTTTCCTTCTTCCTACCCACCCTCAGATGCTTCAGAGGTGAAGGGTCTAGACCTGCTGGCTGCCTTGCCCACACCCCCTCACAATCAGACTGAGGATGTCAGGTGGGGCTGGGGCTAAAATTGGGGGTGGAGAATGGGGTGGGGGACAGCTTGACTCAGTTTTCCTTAACCAATGGCAAGTACCTACTAATGTCTGTATTTGGAAGGAGGGGTGCACAGGGCTCTACCAATGGGTGTCTGTATTTGGCCCACAGGATGGAGAGTGATGAGGACAGCGATTCTCCTGATAGCATTGTGCCAGCTTCATCCCCTGAGAGCATCCTGGGGGAGGAGGCCCCTCGCTTCCCTCAGCTAGGTGCAGGCCGGTGGGAGCAGGATGACCGGGCCCTCTCTCCTGTCATCCCCATCATTCCTCGGGCCAGCATCCCAGGTATGTGCTGCTCTGGGGATGGGGCAGGCCCAGCTGTGCTGAATTGTCAGAGCTGGGGCAGTGGTAGAGGGTTGAGGGAGGCAGCTGATCTACACAGTCCCTCTTTCTCATCCAGTCTTCCCAGATACCAAACCTTTTGGAACCCTAGACCTGGAGGTCCCTGGAAAGCTGCCTTCCACCGCTTGGGAGAAGGGCAAAGGAAGTGAGGTGTCGGTCATGCTCACAGTCTCTGCTGCCGCAGCCAAGGTGTGTCCTGAGGCACCTCAAGGCCAAGGGGACCCTGTTCAGAGGCAGTCTCTGTATAAAAACAAGTCTGATCATTCAAAAGTCTGTCCTATGTACCTCCAGTGTGTGAAAGCCCAGACTAGGGATGAGGGTAATCGAGGCACATATAACCCTCCAGGGGTTTATCTAACAGTAGTAAGACTGACAAGCCAACACACTGTGTATCGTGCAGCAAATGCTACAAAACAGCATTTCCTTGGTCACATTTGGTGGAACGCTGTCTGCTGTGTTTGAACATTAGCAGGGTTTCGTGGTCAAAGAAAATTGGAAAGTACTATTAAAATACCAATATCTACTTTCTTCACTACAAGATCCCTAAGGCCAGGCATCTTGGTGCACACCTGTAATCCCAGTACTTGGGAGGCCGAGATAGGAGGATTGCAGGTTCAAGGATAGCCTCAGCAAGTAGTGAGACCCTCAGCAATTTACCGTAAAGACCCTGTTTCAAAATAAAAATAAGATTGGGTTGGGCGGTGTAGGTTGGAGGTTGAATGCTCCTGGGTTCAATCCCCAGTACCACATACACACACACACACACACACAAAGGTCCGTCAGGTCCTTTAATTTGCAAATGTGGGGTGAATCTCCAAGTTGTGGGTACAGTGGGTATCATTTCTTAAACTCAATGTTCCCTTCTTGTGAGTCCCTCTGAGTACCTATAACAGTTTGGGAAAAGGGAGTTGTGTGAGAAGATGGGGAGTGGCACTGGCAGCTCTGACCAAGCCCCTGGATGGTGGGTTCAGAGTGTCCTTGTCCCACCCACCTGGGGCTCACACCAGACCCTCCGCTGACACATCTCTTCCATCCCTTCCCTGCCCTGGCAGAATCTGAATGGTGTGATGGTGGCAGTGGCAGAGCTGCTAAGCATGAAGATCCCCAACTCCTATGAGGTGCTGTTCCCAGAGAGCCCTGCCCGGGCAGGCATTGAGCCTAAGAAAGGGGAAGCCGAGGGCCCTGGTGAGTGGGGCGGAAGAGCACCTTGGGACCAGAGGGGAAGGGTTCCTGTGGGAGGCTCTGACCCCTTCCTTCCTGCAGGCGGGAAAGAAAAGGGCCTGGGCATCAAGAGTCCAGATGCCGGCCCTGATTGGCTGAAGCAGTTTGATGCAGTGTTGCCTGGCTACACCCTTAAGAGCCAGCTAGACATCTTGAGCCTCCTGAAACAGGTGGGTCTGGGGGAGGAAAAGGGGCTGGTGTTAGGAAGTAGGTGCTGCCTAGGGCAAAGAAGGCAAAGGGCTTTGGAGGGAGAGAAGCTTATGGTGAGAGGAGGGAGAGGGCTAGTCAGCTACGGAGCTGACACTAACTCTCCAGGGCACCCTTCCGCAGGAGAGCCCCATCCCAGAGCCACCCACCCAGCACAACTACACCTACAATATCTCCAATCTGGATGTGCGACAGCTCTCTGCTCCACCCCCCGAAGAACCCTCCCCACCACCGTCCCCCTTGGCACCCTCTCCTGCCAGCCCCCCTGCTGAACCCCTGGTCGAACTTCCTGCTGAACCCTTGGTAGAGCCACCAGTGCCCTCACCCCTGCCACTGGCCTCATCCCCCGAGTCTGCCCGGCCCAAGCCCCGAGCTCGACCCCCTGAAGAAAGTGAAGATTCCCGCCCCCCTCGCCTCAAGAAGTGGAAGGGGGTACGCTGGAAGCGGCTGCGGCTGCTCCTGACCATCCAGAAGAGCAGTGGGCGGCAGGAGGATGAGCGGGAAGTGGCAGAGTTCATGGAGCAGCTTGGCACAGCCTTGCGACCGGACAAGGTGCCCCGAGACATGCGGCGCTGCTGCTTCTGCCATGAGGAGGGGGATGGGGCCACTGATGGGCCTGCCCGCTTGCTAAACCTGGACCTGGACCTGTGGGTGCACCTCAACTGTGCCCTCTGGTCCACGGAGGTGTACGAGACCCAGGGCGGGGCGCTGATGAATGTGGAGGTTGCCCTGCACCGAGGACTGCTAACTAAGTGCTCCCTGTGCCAGCGAACCGGTGCCACCAGCAGCTGCAATCGCATGCGTTGCCCCAATGTCTACCATTTTGCCTGTGCCATCCGCGCCAAGTGCATGTTCTTCAAGGACAAGACCATGCTGTGTCCTATGCATAAGATCAAGGGGCCCTGTGAGCAGGAGCTAAGTTCATTTGCTGTCTTCCGGCGGGTCTACATTGAACGGGATGAGGTGAAGCAAATTGCCAGCATCATCCAGCGGGGAGAGCGGCTGCACATGTTCCGTGTGGGAGGCCTTGTGTTCCACGCCATTGGACAGCTGCTTCCTCATCAGATGGCCGATTTCCACAGTGCCACTGCCCTCTATCCTGTGGGCTACGAGGCCACACGCATCTACTGGAGCCTCCGCACCAACAATCGCCGCTGCTGCTATCGTTGCTCCATCGGTGAGAACAATGGGCAGCCGGAGTTCGTAATCAAAGTCATGGAGCAGGGCCTGGAGGACCTGGTCTTCACCGATGCCTCTCCCCAAGGTGAGCACTGGGCCCTTGAAACAGTAAAATAATATTGGGCGAGTTTAGCTGGGCGTGGTGGCGCACGCTTGTAATCCCAGTACTTGTGAGGCTGAGACAGGAGGATCGCAGGTTCGCAGCCAGCCTCAGCTACTTAGTGAGACCCTGGGTTCAATCCCCAGTTCCACACACACAAAAAAAAACAACAACTGGGCAAGTTTTTCCCAGGGGTCACTTTACATTGTCAGTTGAGTATCTGCAGTCTCCCTGCAAGTGATCCTCCCCCACCTCAGGCAGGCAGGGGTCTCTTGAAAATCCCCAGAGAATATGTTTCATACTCTCTCAGTGACTTCAAATTCCTTTGTAATTGAAAATATTTTGCTGTCTAAATTTCACATATTCTAGCTTCCATTCCTATCCTCAGCGGGACGAAAGGATTCTGAGACCCCATCATCTGGTGTACCCAATTTGATTCTAAGTTATTTGTGTTTATTTTTCCCTGTATAAAATTCTTTTGATCTTAGTGTTTGTGTTAATAATAAAAGTAACAAGAGCAGGTACCTTTTATTGAGCCACAAACCAAGTTAAGTGTTTTATATGGGTTATTTTGTTCATATAACCCTGTGAGGTAGGTAAGGTCACGTGCTGGAGATGTAGCTCGGTGGTAGAGTGCTGGTCTAGTATACCCAAGACCCCAGCACTGAAAAAAGAGAGAGAAAGAGACTGAAAAGAGAGAAAGAAACTGAGTCTTGCAGAGAGATTTCAGTAATTGGTTTAAGGTCTCATGGCCAGTACTAGAAGCCAAACCCAAGTCTTCCCAACTCCAAAGCATATGTGTTCTCTGAATAAGGTCTGTGGCTTCTGCCAAGTCTCTGGAACCTGGGTTTGTGTCTCTCCATCACAGGCTCTGTAATTCCCCTCCAGAATTGAAGGTTTCTGGCTTCTTAAGAGAGAGTGGGACTTGGCGATCAGGAGGGGTCCTGGAAAGCCACACCTCTCCGCATCAGGCAGTTGTGAAGGCCATAGAAAAGAACCGCAGCTCAGGGGTGGGGTTAGGGGCTGGAGGTCAGTGAGCAGAGGTTGCCTCTGAGGGCTGCTCTCTTTCTCTGCCTTCTAGCCGCGTGGAATCGCATCATTGAACCTGTGGCTGCCATGAGAAAAGAGGCCGACATGTTGCGGCTCTTCCCTGAATACCTGAAAGGCGAGGAGCTCTTTGGTCTCACGGTGCATGCCGTGCTTCGCATAGCTGAATCAGTAAGCGAGGAGCTGGGAGCTGGGGGGTGGATGGGCACTGGGAACCTTGGCCTTGCCCCAAAGGAGCTCAGGCTAAGACAAGCACTACCTGTGCCCACAGCTGCCTGGGGTGGAGAGCTGTCAAAACTATTTATTCCGCTATGGGCGCCACCCCCTGATGGAGTTGCCACTCATGATCAACCCCACTGGCTGTGCTCGATCAGAGCCTAAAATCCTCACACACTACAAACGGTGAGCTTGTGGGGCCGGGGCCATGGGCTGTGGGTGTGGGTGTGGGTAGGGATCCTCTGGCTACATTATGAGGGTTTGAGATTCAGATCAGAGTTCCCTCAGAGAAACGGGGGATTCACTCTTAGACCTCCTGATTCAAGGGTACACAGGTATCACTAGGGTGCCCCTTTCCTTCCCCCAGTCTGCTCAGGTGTACTGGGTTGACTGGAGGTGTAGGACAGAGCTGTCTCGGGCACTCCGGGAATGGCTGTTGGGAAGGCTCTGGGTAGACAGTGGTGGAAGTTTATGAAGTATGTAAGGGACTTGGTCACTTCTTCCTTCTCCTGTTTTGCTTCTAGGGGGGCCTGTGATTCTCCCAAACCTCAGACACCCCATGAGTGTTAGGGTCACCTTCCCTTCCCAAGGCTGAGTTGATATTAAAAATAATTAGAAATATAATAGAAAAATAATAAAACCTTACATTTGTATAGCACTTTATACTTTTTTTTTCAAAGCGTTTTCACATCCATTATCTCATTTGATCCTCACAACAACCTTATGAGGTAGGTAGGGCAGGTGGTATGACCCCCATTTTACAGCAGAGAAAACTGAGGCCCAGAAAGACTACGTGACTAGATAAAGGTCACAAAGCTGGGACCAGACCCATACCTCTTGACTTGTGGGTCACTGTTCTTTCTGTGTACCACAGTAGCCTGACTTTGTTCCTTGGGTAGAGGGAGGAAGAATCCCATGGTAGCAGGGCTTTCTTGAAGGCCTTTGGTGGCTCTTAGGCTGTCGTAGAGCGTCAGAGACTACCCCTAGTCAGTCCCAGTCCTTGATGCTCTACAACAGTGGTTTTCAAACTATGAGTGCATGTGTTCCAGAAAGCCCTGGAACACATAAGGCCAAGTTCCTTCCTCATGCATAACTCTACCATACCCAAATTGGATTCAAACAGATGAGCTCCGTTTTTTACATAGTTTATGGATTGGAGTTCTAGTCAACATTTTGTTAAAGAAAAAAAAATTCTGCCAAATAAAAAAGAAAAAAACCCAAATGTTTGAAAACCACTGCTCTGGGATGGGCAGGAATCTGGCTGGTGCCCTAGGGTGGTGAAAAGGCACCCTGCCAGGCAGCAGTTATTCCCCTGCACTGAGCCATCTGCACAGAGCCCGATATGTGTCAGCGAATGGGACAGTCTGAAGAAAGGCAAGAATAGGCTGCGAATTCACAGCCAATTTTAATCAAATCTAGTCCACTTGTGGTAGACACACCCCCAACATGTGCAGAAGGTAGGACTCCGGCATTTGAGCAAACCATCAGCTTAAATTCTAGGCCTGGGCTGCTTGGGGAAGACCTCCCTGAGAAGCATGGCCTTGTACATGGTTTTGCAGGAGGGTGGTAGAAAAGGAGGAGATGGGAGAGCAGGCTCAGTGTAGGGGAATTGGTGCCCCTCTCCCTCCATCCCCATCCCCCATCCTGGGCTGTCTGTGCCACTCAGGGTGCCAGAAGGGTCCCTGTGGCTAGCTGCTGCCTTTCCGTAACTGAGACCCCAGTGCCTCCGCTCCACCCTCAGGCAGCACACGGCGCCTGCCAGCAGCACACGGCGCCTGCCAGCAGCACATGCCCCTAACTGCTGTATTGTACATCCCAGGGAGGAGGTGGGTGGTGTGTGCTTGGTGTGAAGGAGAGCTGTCTTGTCATGGACTGTATCACCTCCCAGGCCCCATACCCTGAACAGCACCAGCATGTCTAAGGCCTATCAAAGCACCTTCACAGGCGAAACCAACACCCCGTACAGCAAGCAGTTTGTGCACTCTAAGTCATCTCAGTACCGGCGCCTGCGCACTGAGTGGAAGAACAACGTGTATCTGGCTCGCTCCCGTATCCAAGGCCTGGGGCTCTATGCAGCCAAGGACCTAGAAAAGCACACAATGGTCATTGAGTACATTGGCACCATCATTCGCAACGAGGTGGCCAACCGGCGGGAGAAAATCTATGAAGAGCAGGTATGGGCTGGCCAAGGGCCCACTGTGGTGCATGGACCACACTTGGCCAAGGAGCAAGGGGAAGGGTTGGGTACAGGGGGGCAGGCGGAAAGCTGTTGGAGGCAGGAGGGGAAGGGCAGGAGACATGAAGTACATGCTAGATAAGCCGGTGGCCTGAGTCTGCTACCTAATATTCTTGTCCCTTCTGCAATCTCTGCCTTCCTAGAATCGAGGCATCTATATGTTCCGAATAAACAATGAACATGTGATTGATGCTACGTTGACTGGAGGCCCTGCCAGGTGAGAAAGAAAGGAGGGATTTAGGAGTCACTGAGAGTGGCCACCTGGGCGTAGGCCAACAAGGAACCAAAATTTGTCTCCACTCCGTTGAATGGATCACTGACTCTATCCCACTGCCCAGGTACATTAACCATTCCTGTGCCCCTAACTGTGTGGCAGAAGTTGTGACATTTGACAAGGAGGACAAAATCATCATCATCTCCAGCCGGCGAATCCCCAAAGGAGAAGAGGTGAGTGACAAAGCAGCGCCTCCCCGTCTCCTCCTCCTCTGCCATTCCTTAGGAGCTGAGTTCCAAGGCCATTGCCCACCGATCTGATCTCGCCTGTGCCCCCTTCCTCTGGGGAGCAAGCCTTGATTTTGTCCTCTTCTCTTTCCAGCTGACCTATGACTATCAGTTTGATTTTGAAGATGATCAGCACAAGATCCCCTGTCACTGTGGAGCCTGGAATTGTCGGAAATGGATGAACTGAGAAGCTTTGAGGCTACCAGGCAGGGGAGTCCCCCCACCCCCAACCTCTTCCCTGAAAGGGATAAGGGGGATGAGAGGTAGCAGCCAGAGCTAGGACCCAGGGCTGGGGCTGCCGGCTGACCGGAGCCCCTGGAGCAGGAGGCTGGGGCGGAGGGCCCTTAGGCCACGCCCACCCTGGGCACCAGGGACAACTCTCTTCCCCACCACCGGCCCTCAGGCTGGCATCTCTGCCCCTAGCTCCAGGAGGGGCCAGACAGACGCAGCCATTGTGCATCTCAGGTTTGAGGGGGATATGGGCCGGGAACTCCCCAGAAGCATCTAAGAGGCAGCAGGGAGCGGGGAGGAGGATGTGTGGCCGGGCCTCACAGCCCTGCTGCTCTCACTGACCTCTCCGGCCCAACTCAAGGCTGCACAGAGACTTGACTAAGCTTGACAATCCCAAAGGCCGGGTCCCACACCTGGCCCTGCCTGCCGGGTCCTGCCCCCACCCGCACCCCCATCTCCTTCCCTCTCTCTCTGTCTCTGTCTCCTTCTCCTCTGTGTTTCTGTCTCTCTATGGGTTGTGTTTCCTTGTTTTCCACTCTGACAAATGCAACATGAACGGGAAAGAGGCACCTAGCTGCCCAGGAGGGCAAGCTGGGCAAGCCAGGCAAGGAGACCCCGCACCCACACCTACCTCATTTAAGTGTTGGATTTTTTGCTGTTTTGAAATGTGAGACCCTCTTCAAGCTCCCTACTGCCCCAACCCTCTCCCCCACCTCACTGCCCTCTTCTCAGTGGGTGGAAGGGGGGGTAGGAGGAGGAAGAAAAAAACAACAACAAAAAATCCATCTTTGTTTTTAATTATGGGCATGGGATGGTGGTTGAGGCAAATGGTGATTGAAGATTGGGGATGACTGGCCCCTAGTTGCTCTAGGACTTCCTTCTCCATCTGGACATGGGGCAGGAGGGGTATGCTAAACCTAGGACCAGGATATCTCTCTCCTGTTTTCCCGACCTCATCATGAGCCCATTTGCCCTCCAGCCCCTGGATGGGGTGGGTGGGGGGTAGGGTGAGGGCTATCCCTGAGTGGCGTGCCCATACCCAGTGAGGCAGGGTGTGGCCCGGAGCTCCCACTTTCCCTCAGTCACCAAACTGCTGCTGGTCTGGTGGGAAGGGGTGGTGATGTGGGAGTGGGGAGCTTAGTGTCAGCGCGGGGAGGGTGGGGGGTATTTATCTATTTATACATGGGATTGTACATAGTCTTGTGGGGCATGGGGGAGCCGGCTGGAGGTGAGAACCCTCCCCTCTCCCCCCACCCCCGGGGAGAGCAAATGTAAAACTACTAATTTTTGTGCTTTATATATTCTATATAAATATATCTATTTTCTTTTTACAAAACCAGTTTATAAATGGTAGGGGGGTGTGGGGCGGACACATGGAGCTCCCCTTGTGGGGGGGCCCCCTCCATTACCCAACCTACCGCCCTTTTCCTCACCCCCCCCACTCCCCACCCCCTGGCTGTGACTGCTGTAAGGTGGGGGTATAGAGAGAGGCTGGGCAATTCCCACCCCCTGTTGTATAGTTGGACTATGTTATAACGCACAAAAGTGAGCTGGCCCCAGGGGGAGCCAGAGGGTAATGGGTTCCCTGCCTACCTTTCCTTTCTCTTTCTGCCCAAGCTTGTGCTGCAGTTGAACCTCTTCCTGGGTGTGGGGTTAGGTAGGGGGTGGGTGAGGCGCCAGACCCCTCTTTCGCAGGGAGCCATGGGGATGAAGATGAAACGTATATGCAGTTCTCTCCTAGGGGCTGTGGGCAAAGGGCATTTTGTAATTAATATTTTCAAGAATCAGAGGTCTGGAGTGTAGGGGTGGGCTTGGTGGTGGCAGATGGGCAGGCCTGCTGGAGGGGGAGCAAGGTCGCTGTTGTGATTTTAGGTTTGTTTTTGTTTTGTTTTGAATTTGGGGGGTTGTGGATTGATGGGGGTAGGGAAATTTCTTTCTTTCTTTCTTTTTTTTAAGCCGCTTCCTCAACTGTTTCAAGCTGCAAATGTTTAAGAGAGTAACACCCCCCACTCCCACAGGAACCACTGTAATTAGATCATACAGTGGGGAGACTGGGCAGCTGCCCCCAAAGCCACAGCCCTTAGATGCTCCTTTTCCAAGAGCAAAAAGGTCTAGGCTGCAGGGAGGGGGAGATCGGCTCCAGTGAGTCAGGCTCCGGTTGGGGCTTGGGCTCTGGGATTGGGAAGAGGGGATGGGGCATACTTTGTAAGCATATGCTAGGTATCCGATAGTCCTGTAGAATTTAGTGATGAAACCTTATACAGTTTTTAATTTTTATATAAACTATAACTCAGACCCAAGCTACAAGGTTGGAATTTTGGTTGTTGGTTTTTTTTTTAAATACCCTGCCTGTATAATTGCATCAGAATTCCCTTCTCCCCCACCCCACCCCCCGTTTGTATTTTGGGTTGGTTTACACTTGCACATACTCAATTTTCAGTTTTTCCCCTTTACCGTCTTCTACCCTCACCTCCAGGACCCTCCCCCTTTTTAAAAAAAAATAAATCGCTGACAAGTGTGAATCCCGTGAAGACTTTATTTTGTGTTGTGTGTATCCTGTACAGCAAGGTTGGTCCTTCGTAACAACAGATGAAATGGTTCCCTTTTTTAAAGCGCCCTCTCTCCCTCCACTCCCAGCGCCCCTGTCCTTGGCATGTTTTGTATCAGCGATCATTCTGAACTGTACATAATTTATGTTGCGAGAGGCAAAGGGCAAGTTTTGGATTTTGCTTCTTCCAAGTTTGTTTTTAAACGACAAATAAAAAAGAGAACATTTTAAATACAAGCGGCTCCGTCCCGTGACCAGCGCCGTCAGCCGGATCCGTGAGGTCCCGCGGACCCTGGGGGGTTCTCCGCGCCAGGCGGCCGCCGGAAGGGCGGGCTCCCCGCCTTCCGCCCCGGGCCTGCGTCCGCCGTGACGCAAGCGGAAGTGGCGTCGCCGCGCCGGAAGTGGGCGGGCCCTGCCCCGAGCGAGCGTCCCAAATCCAAAGCACCCGCCGGCGCCTCTGGGGATGGAGACGGTGAGGAGCGCAGGAGGGCGGCGGGAGGCGCTGTGGAGCCCGAGACCCCCGTTAGCGGACCAGAGAGCCGGGCCGGGGCTGGCGCCGAGGGCTAGCAAACCGGAGCAGCGCGGTGTCTGTCCCGTTCCGTGACCCTGCTCCTTGGCTGGGCGCATCTCCGAGGACTGGGCCACACCGCTGCCTGCCTCGCGTCCACGTACCCTCGGCCCGAGCGAGCAGCGACTCCTGACTCCTGACTCCCTCCTTTCCTCTTATCACCTCCAGCCCTTTCAAAAGTTTGCATGAACAGGGTTGTGGTCCAGCATTGAGGGCGACCCCCCGCCGCCCCCGGTTGCAGGTAGTTCCTGGACCCCGGTGTCTGTGATTCCAGCGAACCCTGTCTGCAGGGACATCTAAAAGACTTTTGTACTGCATCCAGCGAGGTCACATTCCTTTAATAAGGTTGAGAATTGAGGTTTCCGTGAAGGAGGGGATCTTTCAGTGTTAGAGGCCGCTGTGTCCCTTGGATAAGTTTAGGTCGTGTCCTACCCTGCAACTCTAAGCAGGCGTGTTGACGTAGCTCATTCTTGGCGAGCAGGCATTGACCAATTGTGTGGCAGGTCCCTGTCACTCTCCCACAGATGCTGCAGGTTGCCTGCTGCATGTTTGGACCAACCTCACTCTCAGGAGCCTTTCTCTATCACTCTGGAGCCCCTCCTATACACTTCCTGCTCCAGTTTTTTTGTTTGCTTTGACTTTTTGTTTTTATTAGTGAATTGTAATTATATATAATAGTGAGATTCATAGTGATACACTCATATATGCCCATGGCATAATTTGGTCTATTTCTTTCCCAGTGCCTCCCCTTCCCCTCTTCTCTTCCCTCCCCCGTTCCCTTTCACTACTCTACTGGCCTCTTGTATTTTTTTTCCTATCTCTCTAGCTTCCACATGTCTGCTCCACAGTTTTTAAATCCTATCAGGCAGAGTAACTCTTTCCAAGTTGGTTTTTATCATCTGTTACTGTAGTTGTGTAACTACAGCAAGTTCACTTTTCTTTGGGTCAGTTATATGCTCAGAGTAATTCTTTGTCATACTCTATCTCTGCCTGCAGAGAGGTGGTGTCCCGTAGATTATACAGAAGAAAACGGACCACAGTGGTAGAGTGATATGCAGTTGGTCACCCAGGCAAGGGAGAGTGTTTCTACAAAGTAAGAGAATTTGAGCAAGAATAGTCTGATTCCATTAAATTCAAAATAATGTATCATTTTTCACTTACATATAAATGTATTACGGTTTACAAAACATTTATATATATATTTTCTGTGTGTGTGTGTGTGTGTGTGGTACTGGGGATAAAACTCAGGGGCCTTCTGCCTCTGAGCTACCCCCCCCCTAGCCCTATTTTATTCTTTTGTTTTGAAACAGGGTCTCACTAAGTTGCAGAGGGCCTCATAAGGTTGCTGAGGCTGGCCGCAAACCTGCAATCCTCCTGTCTCAGCCTCCCAAGTACTGGGATTACAAGCATGTGCCACCACGCCCAGCTCATTTATATATATAAATATATATATATTCTAATTTAGCCCTCATGCTGTTTTATGTACTGGATTGGTTCTAGAGATAGAAATTGTTTTAAAAAGAAGAAAAAGAAAACTCCTGCTTTGAAAACACTCAGTTTAACTGAAGTAGCAGTGAGGGCAAGCCAGTGACAGCTATTACTTAAGGTAGATTGTGCTATAATCAAGAGGTAAAAAAAAAAAAAGGACTGTGCAGGTATAGAGGAGGGAAAAATTACAGTGGACCTAGGAGAGGAAATTGTAGATTGAGAAGGACATATAAGGTATTCAAAGAATAATTGGGGGTGAGCCAGTGGATTGATGTTGCTGGAACTTTGGATTTTGGTCACAGTGTAATAAAAGATGAGAAGAGTAGGCTAAAATCAGGTGAAGGTATTGCATTCCATGCTGAATTTGAACATTTTTGTGTGTATGTGTGTGTGTGTGGCACTGGGGATTGAACCGAGGGGTATTCTACCTCTGAGCTACACCTCCAGCCCTATTTTACCCTTTATTTGAAACAGGGTCTCACTAAGTTGCAGAGGGCCTCACCGAATTGCTGAGGCTGGCTGTCAACCTGCGATTCTCCTATCTCAGCCTCCCAAGTACTGAATTTACAGGTGTATGCCACCATGCATGGCTCAGAGTTTAGATATTTATTTATTTATTTTGTTTTGTTTTGTTTTGTTTTTTGCGGTACCGGGGATTGAACGCAGGGGCATTCTACCTCCGCACTACACCCCTGGCCCTATTTTTTTATGCTTTATTTTGAAACCGGGTCTCATGAAGTTGCGGAGGGCCTCACTAAGTAGAGAGAGACAGGGAGAGAGAGAGAGAGACAGAGAGAGAGAGAGAGAGAGAGAGAGAGATCACGCGCGCACACATGCGCGCTAAGGTTGGCCGCGAACCCGGATCCTCCGGTCTCCGCCTCCCAAAGTACTGGGATTACAAGCATGCGCCACCACGCCCAGCAGATATTTATTTATCTGTGTGTGTGTGTGTGTGTGTGTGTGTGTTACTGGGGATTGAACCCAGGGGCATTCTACCTCTGATCTACACCCCAGCCCTATTTTATTTTTTATTTTGAAACAGAGTCTCACTAAGGCTGGCCACAAACCTTTGATCCTCCTGTCTCAGCCTCCTAAACACTAGGATTACAGGTGTGCACTACCACACTCAGCTTGGACTTTGTTTTGTAATAAGGGACCCATGGAAGATTCATGAGGAAGGCAATGAGTGTGCTTTGCAGGGAATGGTCTTAACAGCTTTCTGTCAATAGACTGAACCACTTCAGAAAGTAGTGAGTTTTGGTTGCTGGAGATGAAAATCCTTTCCAAACTGGAGATGCTTTAGTGAGAGAACTCGGTGAAAGCACAAAGGATGACTCAAACTAGAGATAGATTTGGGGTAAGGAGACCATTTAAAGAATGTTCCAAAAAGCTGGGTGTGGTGGCACACTCTTGTAATCCCAGTACTTGGGAGGCTGAGACAGGAGGATCACAGGTTTGCTGCCAGCTTCAGCTGCTTAGTGAAGCCCTCTGCAACTTAGTGAGACCCTGTTTCTTTTTTTTTTTTTGCGGTACCGGGGATTGAACCCGGGTGCGGTCTACCTCCGAGCTACACCCCCGGCCCTATTTTTTATCCTTTATTTTTGAAACCGGGTCTCACGAAGTTGTGGAGGGCCAGTGAGACCCTGTTTCAAAATAAAAGAATAAAATCGGGCTGGGGGTGTAGCTCGGAGGTACAGTGTCCCTGGGTTCAATCCCCAGTACCACACACAAAAAAAGAATGTCCCAAAAGTGAGAGGCAAAAGCCTAAGTTAAGGCTGTGAAAGTTGGAAAGAGAGAAATGGATATAAGGCTTGTTTGTTATTGGTGGTAGTACTGAGGATTGAACCGAGGGCTACTTTATCACTGAGCTATACCCCTAGCAGGGCATTTGTTTCTGTGTTTGTTTGGCAGCGGATGTGGGAGGTGGAGGTGGAGCACAGGATCTCACTGAGTTACCCAGGCTGGCCTGGAACTTGTAATCCTCCCTCAGCCTCCTGAGTAGTTGGGATTACAGGCATGCATCACCACACCTGGCATATGAGGCATTTCTAACATATCAGCTTAGCACCTCAAGTCCTGCATGTTAAGGTCATTAGAGGTATCAACTACAGTTCTAGGCGCCTGGGAAGATAGCAGTGCCATAAAAACAAAGATGAGCTGGGCATGGTGGTGCACACTTGTAATCCCAGTGCTTGGGAGACTGAGACAGGAGGGTCACAGGTTCGCGGCCAGTCTTAGCAACTTAGTGAGGCTCTCTGCAACTTAGTGAGACCCTGTTTCAAAATAAAGAATAAAAATAGGGCTGGGGATGTAGCTCGGAGGTAGAATGCCCCTGGGTCAATCCCCAGTACTGCAATAAATAGATAGATAGATACATACATACATACATGAGAATCACAGTAAGAATGGGATTGCACTAACCGATATTCTGTTTTGTATTGAAGCATTTTGAGCAGTCTGTGACATATGCGATTATCAAACAATTGGAAGTGTGGATAAGGAGTTTGTGTGTGTGTGTGTGTGTGTGTGTGTGTGTGTGTGTGGTACTGGGGATGGAACCCAGGGGCCTTCTACCTCCAAGCTACACCCCCAGACCTATTTTATTTTTTATTTGGAAACAGGGTCTTGCTAAGTTGCTGAGACCCTCATTAAGTTGCTGAGGCTGGCTTCAAACCTGTGATCCTCCTGTCTCAGCCTCCCAAGTACTGGGATCACAAGCGTGCATCACCATGCCCACTGTGGATAAGGAGTTTGGAAGAAATTGTTGACTCTGTGTGTCAGATCTAGCTTGTGTTTCTGTAATAATATTTTATACTTGTGTACTACAGTGGTACCCTCTCATTCCCCTTTCTTATTAAAAGTAGAGAGGAGTGGATATGATTCCCCCTGTGCGAAGAAACAGGAAGAAAGATAAAGTCATATATTCAAATGTGTCTGACTCTCGTGTTGGTATCTATAGCTCTAGCAGTATGTCTCTTCGCTGTATGTATAACTTTGTCTTTGGGCTCTCTGTGCATATTAGTATGCATCATTATTAGAGAATTTTTGTGTGTGTGTGGTACTGGAGATTGAACCCAGGGGCATTCTACCTCTGAGCTACACCCCCAGCCCTATTTATTTATATATATATATATATATATATATATATATACACACACACACACACACACACACACACACACACACATATGTATATATATATTTTGTGTGTGTATGTGTGTGTGTGGTACTGGGGATTGAACCTGGGGGCATTCTACTTCTGAGCTACACCCCCAGCCCCATTTTATTTTTTTATTTTGAAACAGGGTCTTGCTAGATTGATGAGAATCTCACTACTTGCTGAGGCTGTCCTTGAACCTGCAATCTTCCTGTCTCAGCCTCTCAAGTACTGGGATCACGAGAGTGTGCGCCACCACACCCGGCTTATATTTTTGTTTTGAAATAGGATCTCACTAGGTTGATGAGTCTCTCACTACTTGCTGAAGCTGTCCTTGAACCTGCAATCCTCCTGTCACAGCCTCCCAAGTACTGGAATTACAAGCATGTGCCACCACTCCCAGCTGAGATAGTTTTAAAATTGTGAATTATATACAGTGCTCAATGCTAGGTGGTGGAGGATACAAGGTATAAGAGTTGTGGGCTTCCAGGAATTTATAATCTGTTTGGGTAGATAATGAACAAAATAGCTGTAGCACAGTGTGGTATTTTTTGTTTTGTTTAGTTGCTGGGGGTGGAACCCAGGGGCATTCTACCTCTGAGCTACACCTCTGGCCCTATTCTTTTATTTTGAAACAGGGTCTCACTAAGTTGCAGAGGGCCTCACTAAGTACCTGAGGCTGGCTGCGAACCCAGATCCTCCTGTCTCAGTCTCCTAAAGTACTGGGATTACAAGTGTGCGCCACCACGCCTGGCTCAACAGTGTGGTATTTAAGTATCATATGATGGGTGCTATAATTTACAGAAGTAGCTGTTTCTGCACCTTGGTATAGATCTTTGTGAGACTGGTATACCATGTGTGTCCTTACTGCAGAACAGCCTGCTCTCCACTTTTAAGTAATGAAGCGGTTGTTCCGAAAGCCTTGCCAAAAATGCCAGGCCAAGCTGATAGCCTGTGCAGCCCAGAGAGGGAGATTATCGTCCTTTCCTCCCACCCCTCTCTGCACAGTGCAGGAAGAAAGTTTAGGACTGTTCTGCAAACTTAACCCTGTTTGCCAGCCAGTGTTCCAGGTTGAAGCCATAGCCTTTAACTTCATATTACTACAGAAGCTATGGAGGTATAGTATGGCTTTAAGTTTGTTTGGGGATATTACCCAGACAAATGGAGCCAAGCTATTGATGCCAGTGGATGAAAATTTTCAGGCTCCTTCTTGGGTTCCTAAATAAGAATGAAATTTCCAAATATTCCCACTTGAGGGAGCACAGAGAAGGTTTGTCTGTATTTAAGCACTCTCTAAGCCGGGCGTGGTGGCGCACGCTTGTAATCCCAGTATTTAGGAGGCTGAGACAGGAAGATTGCAGATTCCCGGCCAGCCTCAGCTACTTAGTGAGGCCCTCCGCAACTTAGTGAGACCCTGTTTCAAAAGAAAAGAATAAAATAGGGCTGGAGGTGTAGCTCAGAGGTAGAATGCCCCTGCGTTCAATCCCCAGTACCACACATACAAAAACAAGTAAAATAAAGCACTCTCTAATCTCAGACTAACTTGAGAAAGGAAGCTTGGAAACCCAACATCCCCTTTGACTCACAAAAGTGCAGAGAGGATGCTGAGGTGCTGAGAGGGTGCAGAGAGGACTCAAGACCCCAGTTTTAGGACATCCATGCTCCTCATCTACTCATTTATTCAGGCTTGGCTGCCTGGCTGACAGTCAGCTGAGGATCTCCCCATAATAATAATGATAAGGGGTATGTCTATGATTCTAGTGCCTGCAACTATGCTTAGTGTTTGGGGAAGAGCAATGTTATTTCTCTGGCATCCATGGAATTTTGTTTTGTTTTCTTTGTTTGTGGAAGTGGTGATTGAACCCAGGGCCTTATACATGCGAGGTAAGCACTTTACCACTGAGTTACACCCCCCAGTCCTTTTTACTTTATTTTTAGAGACAGGTTGTCCCTAAATTGCCCAGGCTGGCCTTGAACTTGAATTTTCTGCCTCAGCCTCTTGAGTAGCTAGGATTGTGTGTTCCACCATGCCCAGGATCATCTATGTTTGGGCTGTGTGTGTATGTGTGTGTGTGTGTGTGTGTGTGACCCAGGGACAGTCTACCTCCAAGCCACACCCCCATCCCTATTTTATTTTTTATTTTGAAACAGGGTCTTGCTAGGTTGCTGAGAGTTTCACTATGTTGCTGAGGCTGTTCTTGAACCTGTAGTCCTCTTGTCTCAGCCTCCCAAGTACTGGGATTACAGGCATGCGCCACCATGCCCAGCTATCATCCATGTTTTGTTTTATTTTGTTTTGTTTTGTAATACAGATGATTGAACCCAGGGGCATTCTGCCTCTGAGCTATATCCCAGCCCTATTTTATTTTATTTATTTATTTATTTTTTTTGCGGTACCGGGGATTGAACCCAGGGGCATTCTACCTCCGCGCTACACCCCCGGCCCTATTTTTTTTATACTTTATTTTGAAACCGGGTCTCTCACGAAGTTGTGGAGGGCCTCACTAAGTAGAGAGAGAGAGAGAGAGACAGGGAGAGAGAGAGAGAGAGAGAGAGAGAGAACGAGAGCTGAGGCTGGCCGCGAACCCGGATCCTCCGGTCTCCGCCTCCCAAAGTACTGGGATTACAAGCGTGCGCCACCACGCCTGGCCCTATTTTATTTTTTAAACTTTGAAACAGGGTCTCACTAAGTTGCTGAGGGCCTTGCTAAATTGCTGAGGTTGGCCTCAAACCTGTGGTCCTCCTATCTCAGCCTCTCCTTTTTTTGGTGTGTGTGGTACCAGAGATGGAACCCAGGGGCATTCTACCTCCGAGCTACACACCCAGCCCCTATTTTTTATTTTTTATTTTGAAACAGGGTCTCACTAAGTTGCAGAGGGCCTCACTAAGTAGTTGAGATTGGCCGCAAACCTGTGATCCTCCTGTCTCAGCCTCCCTAGTGCTGGGATTACAAACATACGCCACCATGCCCGCTATTATCCATATTTTAATAACATAGATCTTTAAGAATTTTGTGGGATCCTAGAGTGGTGGCCCATGCCTACAATCCCAGTACTTGGGAGGGAGGCTGAGACAGGAAGATGGCAGGTTTCGGGCCAGCATATGGTAACTTAGCAAGACACTGTTTCAAAATAAAATATAAAAAAGGACTGAGGATATAGCTCAAAGGTAGAATTCCAGCCGGGTGTGGTGGCGCACGCTTGTAATTCCAGTACTTGGGAGGCTGAGAAAGGAGGATCTGGGTTCGCGGCCAGCCTCAGCTACTTAGTGAGGCCCTCCACAACTTAGTGAGACCCTATTTCCAAATAAAGAATAAAAAATAGGGCTGGGGTATAGCTCAGAGGTAGAATGCCCCTGGGTTCAATCCCCAGTACCACACACACACACACACACAAAAAGAGGTAGAATGCCCCTGGAATCAATTCCTAGTATGACACACACACAAAGAAAGAATCTGTGGGGACAGCCCTAAACTCAGATTGTTTAGTCTTAGCTTTTAAGGCCTGATGTTTCATTAGAGAGTGTGGTATATGAGAACACGAGCTTTTAAACCAGACATATATGTGTTCAAGTCCCTACTTCACCCGTTATCAACTGTGTGACCTTGGGCAGGTTGCTTAATATTTCTTAGCTCTCAGTTTCCTACTCTGAAAATAGGCTAATAATAGTATTTACCTCAGGGTTGTTAAGGAAAATTAAATGAGATAATGTTTCTGAGGGGCCTTAGAGTGTTTTAAAGGAAATCATTAGTTCATGAGTCCTTTTCTTAGTGTTGCTATGCTAAACTGAATCTGTGTTTCTTGTCTTTCCAGGTTACTTCAGATGGCTCCTCAGCTCTGGAAAATGATCATCCTCAAGGTAAGTGTACCTTGAGGTAAACTGAAGAAAGCAGGCTGAATGTGAGAACCATAGCTTGATCCTGAACTTGTCTTTAGCAAAGCCTTTGAATCTCCTAGGTTCCCCTTTAGGGAAACCAAAGCTGAGCCAGATAGTGTGCCAGACCACACAGATCAGCAATAGTAGTTTGGCAAGATCACCCAGGAATAAGTCTTGGGCAAAGTGGGAATAATTAACATCTTCAATTATGAGATCACTTGGGAGAAACTTTTGAGGTACAAGGAAAACTTGCATAGGCAACTCTGGACTGGGTAACCATGTTTTTAAAGTCTTTGGTATTTTCTGAGTAGTCCAGAAACAGTACCCCAAGGATTGGTCACCTAGCAAGTTTACTAAAGTCATTGAGTATACACAGAAATTATGGAAAGGCCTTGAAAGCCCTTAGAACTCATCTAGAAATAGAAGCTGTAAGCCTCTAAAATCCAGGGGGTGGGAGAAGACAATTCCAACGAATTCCCAAATGCCTACTTAAAATAGAATGGTCCAAACCTAGGCCATCTTGAAAGAGGCAGAACTGACCTAGAAAAAGGCATCTAGAAACAGGTATCTCTAGTAAAGGATTTTCCCCAAGAGCACGGCTAGGTCTTCCTAGGATATGTTGATGGCATTAGGGCCAGTGGATTAAAATAGGGCTGAGTACAAATTTCAAGAGATAATATAATGTCAGAGATTCTAGGACATATTATTAGGAGTCTATGAGTTCTCAACTAGAATTTAAAATTTTTCATGCCAGGGATGTAGCTCAGTGGTAGAGTGCTTGCCTAGCAACTGCAAGGCCCTGAGTTTGATCCACAGCATTGCCCAAAAAAAATTAAAACTTTTCTGTTTTTATTTCATTGGTGTCCAAAAAAATTAATATGGACAGCCGGGCGTGGTGGCGCACGCTTGTAATCCCAGTACTTAGTACACACACACACACACACACACACACATAGAAATAAGTACCAAAATAGTGAGCTAATAAAGGTAAATGTACTGGGGGCAGTGGCACACGCTTGTAATCCCTACACTGGACGTCTGAGAGAAGTGAGTTGCAGGGTTGAGGCCAGCCTCAGCAACTTGGCAAGACCCTCAGCAATTAATTAATTATTTATTTGTACTGGGGATTGAACCCAGAGGCATCCTACCTCCAAGCTATACCCCCAGTCCTTTTTATTTCTTACTTGGAAACTGAGTCTCACTAGGTTGCTGGGAGCAATTTTGAAACAGGGTCTCACTAAGTTGTGGAGGGCCTCACAAGTTGCTGAGTCTGGCAGCAAATCGACGATCCTCCTGTCTCAGCCTTCCAAGTACTGGGATTACAAGTGTGCGCCACCACCACGCCCGGCAAAAAATTAAATATTAAAAAGCAAACCGCGGGGGGGCCAGGAGTATAGCTCAGTGATAGAGCGCATGCTTAGCATACATGAGGCCCTGGGTTCAATCACTAGCACCAAACAAATTGGCCTAGAATTTACAAGTACAAACTTTGGAATCAGGTAGATCTAGATTTGCGTCTTTCTCGCCACTTAGTAGTGATATGACCATGAACAGTATTTAACTGCTCTACATCTGTTTTCTCATCTGAAACATGAGAACAGCACTTGCTTACAGATTTGTTTTTAAGAATTAATATAGCATAGCTGGCGGGTGGTGCACGCCTGTAATCCCAGTACTTGGGAGGCTGAGACCAGAGGATCCAGGTTCGTGGCCAGCCTCAGCTACTTAGTAAGGCCATCTGCAACTTAATGAGACCCTGTTTCAAAATAAAGAATAAAAAATAGGGCTGGAGGTGTAGCTTGGAGGTACAGTGCCCCTGGGTTCAATTCCCAGTGCCAAAAAAAAAAAAAAAGACCCGGGCGTGGTGGTGCATACTTTTAATCCCAGTACTTAGGAGGCTGAGACCGGAGGATCCCGGTTTGTGGCCAGCCTCAGCTACTTAGTGAGGCCCTCCGCAACTTGGGGAGACCCTGTTTCAAAATAATGAACAATGCCACGCGTGGTGGCGCACGCTTGTAATCCTGGTACTGGGCCTCACTAAGTAGCTGAGGCTGGCCTCAAACCTGGATCCTCAGGTCTCAGCCTCCCAAGTACTGGGATTACAAGCGTGCGCCACTATGCCCGGATAGAATTTTAAGAAACTTACTTGGTATTTTATCTTCACTGAGAAAAGACAAGTGAAAGAGCCAGGCATGGTTGTGCATGCTTGTAAACTCAGTACTTGAGAGGCAGAGGCAAGAGGATCACAGGTTCACAGCCAGCCTCAGCAACTTAGTAAGGTGTTCCACAATTTAGTGAGACCCTATTTCAAAAATAAAAAATAAGCCAGGCATGGTGGCACACGCTTGTAATCCCAGTACTTGGGAGGCTGAGACAGGAGGATTGCGGGTTCGAGGATAGCCTCAAGTAGTGAGACTCTCATCAACCTAGCAAGACACTGTTTCAAAATAAAAATAAAGCCAGGCGTGGTGGCGCACGCTTGTAATCCCAGTACTTTGGGAGGCAGAGACCGGAGGATCCGGGTTCGTGGCCAGCCTCAGCGTGCGCGCGCGCGCTCTCTCTCTCTCTCTCCCCCCTTAGTGAGGCCCTCCGCAACTTTGTGAGACCCGGTTTCAAAATAAAGTATAAATAATAGGGCTGGGGGCATAGCACGGAGGTAGAACGCCCCTGCGTTCAATCCCCAGTACCGCAAAAAAAAAAAAAAAAAAGAAAGAAATATATTTAGACTTTCTGTTTTTATTGGCCTTTTTTTGTGTATGTGTGTGTGTGGCACTGGAGATTGAACCCAGGGGTATTCTATTTCCAAGCTCCACTCCCAGCCCTATTTTATTTTTTATTTTGAAACAGGGTCTCACTAGGTTGATGAGAGTCTCATTACCTGCTGAGGCTGTCCTCGAACCTGTGATCCTCCTGTCTCAGCCTCCCAAGTACCTGGATTACAGGTGTGTGCCACCACACCCACCTTTATTGGCCTTCTTTGGCAAGCATCATGGCACATGCCTATAAACCCAGCTACTTGGGAGGCTGAGGCAGAAGGATCCTGAGTTCAAGGCCAGCCTCAGCAACTTAGTGAGACCTTGTCTCAAAATAAAAAGGGCTGGGATGTAGCTCAGATGTAAAATGCTTCTGGGTTTAATCCCCAGTACTTCATGGGGGGAAAAAGATCAGCCTTCTTTTTTTTTTTTTTCTCTTTTGGTGGTACTGCCAGTAGAACCCAGGGGCGTTCTACCTCTGAGCTACACCCCCAGCCCTATTTTATTTTTTATTTTGAAACAGTGTCTCAATAAGTTACAGAGGGCCTCACAAGTTGCTGAGGCTGGCCGCACATGACTGTAATCCTAGTACTTGGGTGGGTGAGATAGGAGGATCGCAGGTTCAAGGCCAGCCTCAGCAACTTAGCAAGACCCTCAGCAATTAAGTGACACCCTATTTCAAAATAAAAAATAAAATAGGGCTGAGGGTGTATTTCAGAATTAGAACGTTCCTAGGTTCAATCCCTAGGACCACAAAAAAATAAAAATTAAACATTTTTAAAAAATGCTCTAAAGCCAGGCGTGGTGGTGCACGCTTGTAATCCCAGTACTTGGGAGGCTGAGACCGAAGGATCTGGGTTTGTGGCCAGCCTCAGCTACTTAGTGAGGCCCTATGCAACTTAGTGAGACCCTGTTTCAAAATAAGGAATAAAAAATAGGGCTGGGGTTGTAGCTTAGAGGTAGAATGCCCCTGAGTTCAATCTCCAATACTGCAAAAAGAAAAAAAGAAATAGACACACACACACACACACACACACACACACACACACGCGAAAACTAGAACACTGTTTTGTTTTCTGTTCTTTTGATTGGTGGTAGTTGTATAGTAAGAAAGCTAACGATCCCCCTCTATGCAGAGACCCCAGAATCCAACAATAGCGTGTATACTTCCTTCATGAAATCTCATCGCTGCTATGACCTGATTCCCACGAGCTCCAAATTGGTTGTATTTGATACTTCCCTGCAGGTGGGTGGAATCCTTTCTTTCTCTTTCCCCTTCCTTGAAGCCTCTGGTTCAATACCTCTCATTCCATCTCATCCCAAGGATGACAGCCTTGTCCTTCTATGGGGTAGTCTCATGTTTTCCCCCAAATACCAAAATACCAACTCTTCGTCTTTCTTAGAGTCCTTCCCCCTGTGAATTTCCTTTTATTTTTTATTATTTATTTATTTATTTACTTATTTATTTATTTATTTATTTATTTATTTTGCAGTACTGGGGATTGAATCCAGGGGCATTTTACCTCCAAGCTACACCCCCAGCCCTATTTTTTATTTATTTTGAAACAGGGTCTCACTAAGTTGTGGAGACCTCACTAAGTAGCTGAGGCTGGCAGCGAACCTGGATCCTCTGGTCTCAGCCTCCCAAGTACTGGGATTACAAGCGTGCACCACCACGCCTGGCTTAAGTTTCCTTTTATGATTATTACTTTCTTGGCTACAGGTGAAGAAAGCTTTCTTTGCCTTGGTGACTAATGGTGTACGTGCTGCCCCTCTGTGGGATAGTAAGAAGCAAAGTTTTGTGGGTAAGCAAAAGTTTCTGGAACATATTATTGGCATCTTTTGCATGCCAGGGAGAGAAGCTTTGGGCAGTGCTGAGAGCTCTTGTTTTGGCCTCTAGGTATGCTGACCATCACAGATTTCATCAATATCTTGCACCGCTACTATAAGTCAGCCTTGGTAAGGAACCTTAGTCCAAAGACGAAAACCACTTTCCCTGCCCATAGTCCCTCATTGCCATTTATTTTCCTCCCAGCAAGCCATAAGGGGTTAATGAAGCAGGAAGATTAAGTCTCCAATTCTGTTGTTTTTGCTTCCAGGTACAGATCTACGAGCTAGAAGAACACAAGATAGAAACTTGGAGAGGTACATGGAGAATTGGGGGTTGTACAAGGATGGAGGGATGGAGGGCTTCCTGAGAAATGCTTTCCCACTGCAGTATTCTGTGAACTGTCCCTTTTCCTTTTAGAAGTATACCTACAGGACTCCTTTAAACCACTTGTATGCATTTCTCCTAATGCCAGGTGAGTTCTAGCCATTTATTCAAAAAGGCGAACAGCCTTCCATCAGCATAGCTAAAACCCTCAGCACCCAAACATTCAGGGAAAGAGCAAGAGAACAGAGACTTCTCCCAACACACACACACTCTCTTTAAGTCTGGACACTGCCACCCTCCCCCAGCCACCAGTTTTCCTTGTTTATAAACACTCTAAAAGCTGGGCGTGGTGGCGCACGCTTGTAATCCCAGTACTTGGGAGGCGGAGACCGGAGGATCTGGGTTCGTGGCCAGTCTCAGCTACTTAGTGAGGCCCTCCGCAACTTAGTGAGACCCGGTTTCAAAATAAAGAATAAAAAATAGGCCTGGGGTGTAGCTCGGAGGTAGAATGCCCCTGGGTTCAATCCCCAGTACTGCAAAAATAAATAAATAAAATAAACACTCTAAAGAGCTGTGTAAGTCAGCCCCAGCACGGTGTACTTACCATTTCCTCCCACCTTCTCACAGCTTGTTTGATGCAGTTTCTTCGTTAATTCGAAACAAGATCCACAGGCTGCCAGTCATTGACCCGGAATCAGGCAATACCTTGTACATCCTTACTCACAAGCGCATCCTCAAGTTTCTCAAGTTGTTTGTAAGTGTTCTTCAACCCAGTTCTTATTTCTTACATACTGGGTTAGAGGGGTGTCCAGGGATGGTTTTGGGCCTTAAAAGTCAAGCTGATGGTTGTTTCCTTAGATCACTGAGTTCCCCAAGCCAGAGTTCATGTCTAAGTCTCTGGAAGAGCTACAGATTGGTACCTATGCCAACATTGCTATGGTCCGCACTACCACTCCCGTCTATGTGGCTCTGGGCATCTTTGTACAGCACCGAGTCTCGGCCCTGCCAGTGGTAGATGAGAAAGGTGAGAGATTAGGAAGAGGAGAGGGAGGGTCCCGGGGTCAGGAGACACTGTGAAATCTGCCTTCCCTCCCCTCAGCCCGGAGGGTGATTCTGAGGGTAGGGGGAGGTTTGAATGCCCGATCTCCTTGCTGAGCTGCCTCTCTTCCCCAGGGCGTGTGGTGGACATCTACTCCAAGTTTGATGTTATCGTGAGTGATTGTGAAGGGACTGGGGGGAGGGGAGGGAGTATTGAATGTGAAGAGAGAGAAGGGAGTCCCTTCTGTGATCTAAGGGTCTTGGAAGCTTCCAAGATTTCAAATCCTATTTGAAAAGGAATTGAATGATCTGGGTGTGGATTGTGGACATGGCTGACAATTACCCTAAACCCCTGTGGTGTAAGGGTAGGCGGGTCCAGGGGGTTCCCTTGCTTCCCTGCAAGCCCTTCCTCTCTCTCTCCCCAGAATCTGGCAGCAGAAAAAACCTACAACAACTTGGACGTGTCTGTGACCAAAGCCCTGCAGCATCGATCCCACTACTTTGAGGGTGTTCTCAAGTGCTACCTGCATGAGACTCTGGAGACCATCATCAACAGGCTGGTGGAGGCAGAGGTAGGCCAGCAGCCCTAAAGGAGCAGGGGAGTGGCCTTGAGAAGGGGCTGAGGGGCTCACCCGAAGAGGCTGGCACTAAACATTCCTTCTTGTTGTTCTGTGCTAGGTTCACCGACTGGTAGTGGTGGATGAGAATGATGTGGTCAAGGGAATTGTATCACTGTCTGACATCCTGCAGGCCCTGGTCCTCACAGGTGGAGAGAAGAAGCCCTGAGCAGAGGGAAGGGGCCAGGCAGCGTCAGGGAATATGCCCCACTCACTGCCTGCTGGAAGCTCTAGGAATCAGATGAAACCTTGGGAGAATTGACTTTTCCTGCTCAGGAGCCCCCCTATCTTCTGTCTGGGAGCTAGGGGAGACATGGAGGAAAGGAGAAAAGATTTTTAGTTGCGCTTATCCTCACACATACACTTGAGAAAAACTTTCTGCCTAGCAAATCCCAGCCCCTGTCCTCTTAGACCTAGACCTTTTTTGAGTAAACTATGGGCTCTGTGCTCCTCAGGCAAATTCTGATCTCTGAGAGATCCCTAGACCTTACCCTGCCTTTGCCCTTGTCTCTGCCCTGACCCTATCCTAGGATAATAGCACACACAACTCTTCATAAAGATATTTTTATTCATCCTGTTTCATGCTGTTATGAAGGAGGCTGAGGCCATTTAGTGACATTTCTTCCAGTGATTCAAGTGTGGAGGACTGTGGGGAGGAGGGCCTTTGGGTTCCTGTGCTGTAGGAATATGAAGGGAGATGGTTAGATGGAGAAGGATGGCAAAATGGTTAGCCAAGGTTATTGCTTTTCATAGCAAAGCTAATTAAATGAAAAGAATCTCATTATGGTATTGCAGTGTTTGATTTTTGCAGTTAATAGACACTATTTCACTAACCTTTCTACTTCATATGGCTACAACTCATTAATAACACACACAACTGTGTGCCAGATATCATTCTTAGCCCTTTACCTATGCAGATTGAGCGTCACTTATCCAAAATGCTTGAGACCATAAGTGTTTTGAATTTTGGATTATTTTAAATTATAGATTTGTAGGAGGGTGGTATTGGGGATTGAATTGGGGGTGCTCTACCACTGAGCTATACCCCAGCTCTTTTTATCTGGGGGGTATTACTGGGGATTGAACCCAGGAGCATTCTGCCTCTGAACTATACCCCCAGCCCTATTTTATTTTGAAACAGGGTCTCGCCAGGTTGCTGAAGGTCTTGCTAAATTGATGAGGCTGGCCTCAGACAGACAATCCTCCTGTTTCAGCCTCCCAAGTACTGGGAATACAGTTGTGCACTGCCACACCCGGCTCTTTTTATTTTGTAACGGGGTCTCACTAAGTTGCTGAGGATGGCCTCAAACTTGTGATCCTTCCTCAGTCTCCCAAATATTGGGATTAAAGGCATGCGCCACTGTGCCTGGCTCAGATTTTAGGAGTGTGTGTGTGTCTGTGTGTGTATGTTACTAAGGATTGGACCCAGGGGCATTCTACCTCTGAGCTACACCCTCAGCCCTATTTTATTTTTATTTTGGAACAGGGTCTCACTAGGTTGATGAGAGTCTCACTACTTGCTCAGGCTGTCCTCAAACCTGCAATCCTCCTGTCTCAGCCTCCCAAGTACTAGGATTATAGGCGTGCACCACCACACCGGGCTTATTTTTTATTTCTAAACAAGATCTCACTAAATTGCTGAGGACCTCACTAAGTTGCTGAGGCTGGCCTTGAACCTATTATCCATCTGCCTCAACCTCCCAAGTACTGGTACTATAAGGCCTGTGCCACCATGCCTGGCTCATATTTTAGATATATATATTTTTTGGTACTGGGGATCGAACCCAGGAGCATTCTACCTCTGAGCTACACTCCCAGACCTATTTTATTTTGAAACGGTCTCACTAGGTTGATGAGAGTCTCACTACTTGCTGAGGCTGTCCTAGAACCTGCAATCCTCCTTTTTCAGCCTCCCAAGTACTAGGATTACATATGTGACCACCATGCCCAGATAGATTTTAGATTTTTTTGATTGGTGATGATCAACCTATATTAACTCATTTAGTCCTCAAAACAATACTAGAGCTGAGACCTGGGATCACAGGTTCGAGGCCAACCTCAGCAACTTGTCAAGATCCTGTTTTAAAATAGGAAAATAAAAAGGGCTGGGGGTGTAGCTTAGAGGTGGAGTGCCCCTGGATTCAATCCCCAGTACCATGCGCATGTGCCACACACATACACATATACAATAAGGAACTATAGAGGAGGGGATAGAGGGACAGCAGGACTATGGTTGCCTCATCAGACCCCGGTGCTTAAAGCGTATGGACTGAAACAGTCAGCACCAAACACCACAAGGACTACCAGACTGTGGGGTATGAGCCAAGCTCTGGGTGCCATTTCACCACTGCCTTGCAGGCATGATACAATTTCCCATTCAAACCAGGAGCAATTCCTTGGCCCTCCTTCCACTGCACCTAAGCCTTCTATTTTTTTTTTTTTTTTTTTTTTTTTTTTTTTTTTTTGCGGTACCAGGGATTGAACCCAGGGGCGTTTTACCTCCGAGCTCCACCCCCGGCCCTATTTTTTATTCTTTATTTTGAAACCGGGTCTCACTAAGTTGCGGAGGGCCTCACTAAGTAGCTGAGGCTGGCCACGAACCCCGATCCTCCGGTCTCCGCCTCCCAAGTACTGGGATTACAAGCTGCACCACCACACCCGGCCTGCACCTAAGCCTTCTGATGAACCCCTAGCCATACCAGACTCATTCTCTAAACAAGGCTTTGTGATGGAACACAGGAAAAGCATCAAGGCACTTGTCAGAGCTCAGCTTTCAGTGCTGCATCACAACTATGCCCCTTCTGCATTCACCTCTCCACAGCTCTCAGCACATTCCTAAACTTGGGGGAGGGAGGCTTCCAAGTTATTAGAATTAGAGTATGTTTATGTGTGTGTGGGTGAGTACATGGTGGAAAGGACAGATGTCTCCTTATGTCACATTCCTTCATGGAGGAGGATCTGTCTAGGGAGGAGGCAAGGGCTTTAAAAAGTTTAGGCTCAAGGGAAGCAGGGTAGAAGGAAGCACCTTAAAGCAGAGCGGATCAGTACAGCTGGTAGGTGCATGGAATCAAAGGGGGGGAGGGGACTGGTTAGAGAATGTCTGGATTCTCTCTAAAGGTCTGTGTTAGGAAACAGAAGGCCTGGGTTTGCTGAGCATGGTGACATACACCTGTAATCCCAGTACTTGGGAGGCTGAGACAGGAGGATCACAGATTCGAGGACAGCCTCGCATCAACTTAGACCCTGTTTCCAAGTAAAAACTAAAATAGGGCTGGGGTTGTAGCTCAGAGGTAGAATGTCCCTGGGGTCAATCTGCAGTACCACCCAAAAAAAAAAAAAGGCCTGGGTTTTGTGCTGCTGCTCAGTAAGTCCCATCTCTGTCCCACAACAACCCCTCGGGCCCCCATCCCCTTAAAAGGAAAGGTTTGTTCCCAAAGGGCTCTGTGTACTTTTGTGAAAAACAAAATTGAGATCTTTTGCTTCTCCTGTTTCCCTCTAAAACCTAACCAGTCAGTCTAAGAGTCAGAGGACAGAGCTGAGGGAAGGACAAGGGATAAAATTTGGGCACCTCACAGGCTTCTATTCTTACCTATTCCTCTCAGGAGAGGCAAATTGTCCCCTGTTCCTGAGGAACCATTGACATACACACTCTCTTCCCCTCCCGGCACCCCTCCCCTCCCCTGGAGCTGCTGCCATGGTTGCCAGGCATGGTTGCTAAGTCTTTGCATGGAAGGGTTGGCGTGGGCTGTGCTGCCACTAACATTACCATGGTGAATCAGGGGACACCTGGTAAAGGCTTGGGGGAGGGATCATGTGGGTGTAAGCACCGATCTCCCAGGACAGAATGAGCCCAAAAGGTGAGCACCACTTCAGACAGGGGCCGGTGAACTATACATCGGTAGCAGGGAGGGGGAGCCTGCACTGGGAACTACAGGCCACTTTCCTCATTGCAGTTGCTAGAGGGATTTGTTTTGCCAAGGGAGCACACCTTCCCCATCCCCCTCAGTGAGTAGAAGTTCATAAACCCTCTCTCCCGTTCTCCATAAGGCTAGGCAGAGCTGTGTGGGTACAGAACAGTGTAACCCCAAATCCTGGCTTCTGGACTGGGGGAAAGAGCCTGCTGCTAGGAGTGGTGGGGGCTCCGTGGGTACCCAAGGACAAATACCTAGACTGAGAGTGGTGGAGCAGACAGACTCCGTGCCAGCTGTGCCAGCGGCCCTGAGCCACAGCCCTGAAAAGGTGAGGAGAGAAGGGTGTAAGGGTCACCCTTTTTGAGCTTGGGGAAGCAGCTCGCCCGGCCCCGAGAGTCTCACAAAAGCTTCCTGAAAACCACCGCCTCCTCTCACCACTGCCTGGGAGCTGGTTACTCATCTCTGCACCCGAATGCCACTGCCGCTAAAAATAACCCCCCCAGCCGCGGCCCAGCCCCTTCTGCACCCCAGCCCCATGGAAACCAGCAGAGTGGCAGGCACAGACCTTGAGTTCAGTTCTTACCACTTCCCGCGGGGGGGAAACAAGTCCAAGGCAGAAGCCAGGGGTAGAACCCTGGTGGTCAGGCAACCCAACAAGCAGGAGAATAAAGGGTTAAAACGACAGGAAGGTTGAAGAAATGGAACAGGGGAGGGGGGCACTGTCAGCTTGACAAGAATCTGAAGTTCCTCACCCCCCCCCCGCCCACTCGAGCGGGTCCCATCAGGCTTGGGGGACAAGAGCGGTGGGAAGGGGCGTCCAATCCCGGGCCCCAGGGGGCGGCCATGTACTTGGGGGAGGTAGCAGCGCGGAGCCGTCCGCGCTGTCACATGCGCGCGCACGCACACACACAGACAGGCACACACACGTGTGCCTGGGTATATATAGTTCCCAGCCCCTGGGCCCGCCGCTCTGCAGTGGGCGCCGGCTCCCTGGGCTGGGAGGGGGCTCCCGGGACTGGGAGGGGGCTCCCGGGGCGGGTGGGAGGGTGGGGGGCCAGGGTGGGGTGGGGCAGGATGCTGGATGGCCCGCTCTTCTCCGAGGGGCCCGACAGCCCCCGGGAGCTCCAGGATGAGGAGTCTGGCAGCTGCCTCTGGGTGCAGAAGTCCAAGCTGTTGGTGATCGAAGTGAAGACTATTTCCTGTCATTATAGTCGCCGCGCGCCTTCTCAGCAGTCCATGGACTTCCAGGCCAGCCACTGGGCTCGCGGGCCCCAGAGCCGCACGTGAGTGAAAGAGGGGTGAGGGGAAGCAAGTGGTGGGACGCGGAGTGGGGTCCAGACCTCCCGCAGGCACCACCGAGCACCTGCGCCTCCCTCCCCCATCCCTCGAAGGCTGGAGCCTGACTCATTCAGCGTTGTTTGGGGGGACAGGAGTGGGCGTGGGAAAGGGCAGGAGGTGAGATGGGGCAGGCGCTGTCAAAGTATGCATGGAAACATGACGCGGAGTCCCACTTCGACTTCAGCTCTAGCATATATGTCCGTGCACGCGCGCACACACTCACACAAGCCCCTTCCTGTGGCTACCCCAAGCGGTCTCCAGTGCTCCCAGCTCCCCGGACCTCGGCTCCCTTCCCCCACAAACTGCTCACCTGGGTTCCTGCTCATTGTCCCAGGTGTAGGCCGCGCCCGGGATCCCCTGAGCCGCCGCCCCGCCGACCCTGGGCCTCCAGGGTGCTGCAGGAGGCGACCAACTGGCGGGCGGGGCCCCCGGACGAGGTCCGAGCCCGGGAGCAAGAAAAAAGGAAAGCGGCGTCGCAGGAGCGGGAAGCCAAGGAGACCGAGCGAAAAAGGCGCAAGGCTGGCGGGGCCCGACGCAGCCCCGTGGGCCAGCCCCGCCCGGAGCCCCGGAACGCCCCTCGAGCGGCCCAACCGTCCGGGCTCCCAGTCCTCTCTCGGCTCGGGCGACTCGGGCAGGTGGGGCGCGCGCCGCGTGCATCCACGCAACCGCAGAGCGAGCCGGGGGCGGCGTGGGTGGGGCCCTGGGGAGGTCGGAGGCCAGGGCCCCCCAGCTACGAGGCTCACCTGCTGCTCAGAGGCACCGCAGCCACGGCCCCGCGACGCCGCTGGGACCGGCCGCCGCCCTACGTGGCTCCACCTTCCTACGAAGGCCCCCACCGGACCTTGGGGACTCGGAGAGGCCCCGAGCTCTCCCCGGCGCCCGCCTCCGCGGCCCCAGCTCCGACCCCGGCCAGGACCGAGGGAGGGCGCACCAAGAAGAGGCTGGATCCTCGGATCTACCGGGACGTGCTCGGGGCTTGGGGGCTCCAACAGGGGCGGGGGCTCTTAGGGGGAGCTCCTGGTTGTGCAGCGGCCAGAGCCAGGCCGGAGGCCGGCAGGGAGGCCTCGGAGAAGAGCTCGGGCCTAGCTGCTGCTGGCTTGAACAGTGGTAGCCATGGCCTTTCCCGAGCCAAAGCTACTCCTGGCAGCCCAGGCACGGAGGCGGCTCCTGTAGGGTCTCAGTCTGCCACTCCCAGCCCCCCGTGTCCTGCTCCCAGGTCCAGGCACCACCTCAAAAGCTCGAGGGAAGGGAAAGAAGGAAGAGAACACATCTGGCTGCCCAAATGTTGGATCCCCTCCCCTAAGAAGCAGCCGCCCCGCCATAGCCAGACCCTCCCCAGACCCTGGGCTCCAGGAGGCACGGGATGGAGAGAGTCCCTGGGTCCTAGAGAGGGGACAGGACCCGAGACTCTGAAGGGTTGGAAGGCGACCCGCCGCGCCCACACCCTGCCCCGAAGTTCTCGGGGCCCGGCTCGTGGAGAAGGTATCTTTGTCATTGACGCCACGTGCGTTGTGATACGGTCCCAGTATGTGCCGACCCCTCGACCCCAGCAGGGGCAGCTTTTGCCCTCGGGGGAGCCGCGCAGGTTGGGGGATGCCCCTAGGCAACCCAAGCCCGGCCAGGAGGAGGGCGAGGGGTCCGCGGTTTCCCCCTCGGCTTGCCAGAAGCCGCCGTGGAGCAGTCGCCTTTTACACCAGCTGGGCGGGGGGCGCGGGTTCGAAGCTGAGGACCGGCAGCCCGGGGACTCCTGGCAGGAGGAGCGCGCCTCCCGCGCACCGGGGCTGCAGAACGCGCGCACGCAGCCAGCTCGTCCCGAGCACCCAGCCGCAGGCCCCGCGGCTCCGGGAGGCGCCGGCGGCGCGAAGGCGGCATCGGAAGTGGCAGCGGCGCCGCGGCGCGCGGGCGGGGGCTGGGCGCGGACCCCCGGGCCCTACGCGGGCGCCCTGCGGGAAGCCGTGTCGCGCATCCGCCGCCACACCGCCCCGGACTCGGACTCGGACGAAGCCGAGGAGCTCAGCGTCCATAGCGGCTCCTCGGATGGAGGAAGCGACACCGAGGCCGCGGGCGCCTCCTGGCGGAATGAGAGGACCCTGCCCGTGGTTGGGGACACCCGGGAAGGCGGGAAGACAGCCGAGCTGAGCGACAGTATCCGAGAGATTCTAAATGTCGTCAACCCAACCGAGCAGACCTTCTTTGGGGCGAGGGACCCCGCAGGGAAATAAGGAGAAGCAGTGAAGGGCCCCTTCTTGTATTAGTGTCCTCTGACCCCTCCATCCTTGGGCCCACCGGTCATTTTCCCCCCCTTGGCTTCTCTTTTCCTTGTTTCTCTACCCGTACCCATTCCCATACTTGAAGCAGAAATGACAGGGAAGGGAGCACGTGCCGTGTATGGTTGATTCCAGAGAGGTGAGGGTGAGCAGTAGAGGTGATGCCTGCAGCATTCAGGACACACCCTGAGTTCTTCAGGGCAGATTCACGAGGTGGGCAGCTGAAATGAGAGGCCTGGCCAGGGCCAGGCAGGCGGTCAGGGATGGTGGGCAGGAGGGCAGGGTCTGGGCAGAGGTGAGGAAGTCATGGGAAGGCTTTAGACCTAGAGACAGAGTGGTCAGGTAACCGAGGGGTTCTTGGCAGAGAAGGAATGGGTTCAGAAGCAACCGGCAAAGCTGGCTGGAAGAGGGCTCGCCTCCTAGTCACAGGTCTTGGGTTTCAATCCCAACTCTGCCATCTGCTTGCCAGTTGACCTTAGGCATCCCGGGTCCCTGGTATGTAAAATGAGGGAGTTCTATTTCCCTCCTTCCATCTCTGGAATTTTGAGGTCTCTGGGGGAGGCCTGTATCTCATTTCCCCGTCAACAAGCCAGAGAGGAGCGTTGGGAATAGGTAGACAGAATCTGAGTGTCCCCAGCAGCCTCCTTATCACCTGGACTCACCCTCAATTCAGGAAATGGCCTAGGATTTGCAGAAGAGTTGGGTGGACGGGGTTCCTATCCCAGTCTTCCCAGGTTAAGGTGAGGGCTCCCCAAGGCAGGGCAGGATAATGGCCCCATTACTGTCCCGGGCCTGTGGTGGTCCGAGCTGGGGAGGGAAGGCAGCCAATGAATCAGCTTGGGCCCTCTTTCGGCCTTTCCCTTTGCCTCCACCCCCATGTCTACTAGTGATGCTCTGAACGCATTACTAAGGTTTCTCGGCCAGGTGGTATCGTCCACCTGACAAAACCCTAGAATCTCTACATCTTTGCCTCTTCCAGAAACCCCGCCAGGCTAGGAAGAACAAGGCTGGTCCCAAGATGTAGGTGTGGGTGTGATACTCGCCGCAGCCACTGCGGGGCGCGCGCGGGCCGCGGATATCCTCGGCTGCGAGTCCCGAGTCCCCACCACCACCCCGGCTCGGCTCCGCGGGTTCATCCGACCCCCAGCTGCGACGCGCCTGTAGCCATGCCGCCTCCAGCCGAGCGAGGCCGGGAGCAGGCCTCCGACCTCCCAGACCTCTGGAGCGCGCCGAGTCCCCGTTTGTACTCATGCACTCTAACCAGCTTGAGATTCAGACACTGAAATCTTTTTTTTTCTTTTTCTTTTTCTCTGCCATGTGAGCTTGGCCAAATCACACCACCTCCCTGAGCCTCAGTTTCCTCATCTGTCAAATGGGGGTTTATAAACACCTACCTCGCAGGGTTGTTGTGAGGACTTACTGCGGTAATGTATGTAAAGCGCCCTCCCTGCACAGTGCCTGGCACACAGTAGGCGCTCAATAAATCTAAGCTTCCCTTGGTCCAGCTCTGGCGTCTTCCTCTCACTGACCCTCCCCCAGGGCTCCGCTGCTTCCCGCTCCGCGTGAGGGGGAGGAGGACTCCTGTCCCGGGTGGAAACTCCTGGCCCCGGCCGGGACTCTCCTCGCCCCCTGCCCCACCCTGCCGGCCCTGGCCACTGCCCCGCACGCTCCCCGCCCCCCATTCCGGGCAAGGGCTGAGTCAGCCCGGGGTAAATTTAGCCGCCGGCTGGGCAGGCGCGGGGGCTTCACCCAGACTCGGGCGCCGGGTCCCGGCCCGGCCCCGGCCCCGCCTCTCCCCACTCCCACCGAGTCCCGCCGCCCCAGCTCCCGCTCGGCGGCCAGGTCCTAGCCGGGCTCTAAACCACTTACGGTTTTAGTCTCCAATTATGTGGACGTCACTCCTGCCCTCACGCCGAGGGGGCAGGGCTGCGGGGAGGCTGGCCTTAGTGCAGGGGTGAGGGTCTCTGGTCCTAGCTTTGCAGGAAGGTCCACCCTGGAGCCCCCCGGGTTTCACATAGGGCGGGGGAGAGGGGTGAAGGAAGCCGGGGTCACCTTGAGTAGAGATCAAAGCTTTGTTCCTGCCCATTCTACCATCTGCTTCGTTTACTGAGCGCCTACTAGAAGCAAGTCATTGTGCTGGGCTTCAGGATAGAGATGCAAGGCCTGCCTAACGATGGGGCAAACACGCAAACCATACTACTGAGCAGTATGTGTTAAGAACTGTAAGGGGTCAAACAAGAGAAGTTATCATTTTACAAGGTCCTGGAAGGCTCTGTGGAAGAGGTGGCATCTGAAAAAAATTTTGGTGAAAGGGCATTTCAAGTAGAAACAAGCTGGTCTTGGTGGTACCTGCCTGTGTGTGGCCTGTAATACCAGCTATTCCAGAGGCTGAGGCAGGAGGATCGCCTGAGCCCAGGGCAACATAGAGAGACCCCATCTCAAAATACAAAACAAGTAGAGGGAACAAAGTAGCAAAAACAGAAGTGTGGGTGCAGGGAGCAGGGTATTTATTTATTTATTTACTTATTTTTTTGCGGTACTGGGAATTGAACCCAGGGGCATTCTACCTCCCAGCTACACCCCCGGCCCTATTTTTTATCCTTTATTTTGAAACAGGGTCTCATGAAGTTGCGGAGGGCCTCACTAAGTGGCTGAGGCTAGCCACAAACCCGGATCCTCCGGTCTCCGCCTCCCAAGTACTGGGATTACAAGCATGTGCCACCACACCAGGCCAGAGCAGGGTATTTAGAAAGTTACTCAGTGGTCTGGAGTATCTCTAGTTAAGAGGATAGTTGAGGAAGCTGTGGGATCCAGAAGGAGTGAAAACGGGTCTGATTGTGTGAGCCTGGTACCTTGGATCCTTGGGTTTGGGAAGAGGATGGGCTTCAGGCTAGGAAGGAAATTAGAGAATCCCAGGCAGTAGTGAGAGCAGCTGCCTGGATTTTGCTACAACTCAGGGGTTCCGGGCTCTGAGGCCTGGAAGAGGTGCGCTGCACCAGATAATGGCTGGCCCTGTGGGGGTGGGCTCCACTATGCTGCTTGAGCCCCTGTGAGGGCAAACACCCAGGAGCCCAGTTCTAAGAGCTCACTCACATTCCACTGAGGTAGTGTTGTGTTTAAAACATGAACTCTGGGGCCTGGCAGCCTGTGTTTAAACCTTACCTCTACTTCATTCTAGCTGTGTGACCTTGGGCAAGTTAATCACCCTCTTTGTGCCTCACTGTCCTCAGTTACCAAAAAAAAAAAAAAAAAAAAAAAGGCGCCGGGCCTGGTGGTGCACACCTGTAATCCCAGTACTTGGGAGGCTGAGACACGAGGACCACAGGTTCAAGGACAGCCTCAGCAAGTACTCATACTCTCGTCAACCTAGTAAGACCCTGTTTCAAAATAAAAATAAAAAGGGCTGGGGACATAGCTTGGAGATAGATGCCCCTGGATTCAATTCCTAGTACAAAAAAAGAAAATTAAAGAGGTATCATAAAAGTGTTTTTCTCATAGGGTTGTTGGGAAGATTAAATTATTCAATATGCAAATACTTGGAAGAATTCCTGGTACATAGTGATATGTAAGTATTAACTCTAGGACTATTTCTTTTCTTTTCTTCTTCTTTTTTTCTTTCTTTCTTTCTTTTTTTTTTTTTTTTTTTTTTTTTTTTTTTTTTTTTTTTTTTTTTTTTTTTTTTTTTTTTTTTTTTTTTTTTTTTTTTTTTTTTTTTTTTTTTTGGTGGTACCAGGGATTGAACCCAGGGCATTCCACCTCTGAGCTACATCCTCAGCCCTATTTTTTATTCTTTATTTTGAAATAGCATCTCACTAAGTTGCAGAGGGCCTCGCTAAGTTGCTGAGGCTGGTCACGAACCTGTGATCCTCCTGTCTCAGCCTCCCAAGCACTGGGATTACAAGTGTGCACCACTACGCCTAGCTTGGGCTATTTCATTAGTTGACGGAGTGTGGGGACAAGAGGATGGAGAACAGGGAAGTAGTAGAAGAGGAAGAGAAACAGAAGCAGCAGTCACACGGAGAGGAGCCCTGGCATAGGTGCAGACAGACCCTTGAATGAGCCAGTGGGTTTGCAGAAGAGCTCAGTGGACACAGGGCTCCTATCCCAGTGTCCCAGGTTTAGATGAGGGCTCCCATGTGGGTGGGGAGGATATCAGAGCAACAGGTCCCTTCTCCAAGAACTTTCTCCATCTTTGCCTATGGGTAAAGTCAGCACCAGCTGCCAAAGTTCTGGGGGAAGCCGGGCGTGGTGGCGCATGCTTATAATCCCAGTACTTGGGAGGCTGAGACTGGAGGATCCGGGTTCGCGGCCAGCCTCAGCTACTTAGTGAGGCCCTCTGCAACTTAGTGAGATCCTGTTTCAAAATAAAAAAAATAGGGCTGGGGTGTAGCTTGGAGGTAGAATGCCCCTGGGTTCAATCCCCAGTTCCAAAAAAAAAAAAAAATAAAACAAAGTTCTGGGGGGAAAAGGGAGAGAGAGGGAAGGGAGGAGCGATTGCAGGTCTGGGGCCAGCTACTGGTAAGCCATATCTCAGGCTGGCCCCGCAGGACCCTGTGGGTGGGAAGGCTGGATGCTCCCTGCTGCGAAAATGACTTCTAAATCTGGCTGTGTCTGCCAGCCGGCCAGCCTCGTGAGCCCACAACCACCCCCTACCTTGGGACAGACTCAGTGGTCAGGAGTGGGGACAGCATGCAGGAGGACATGGTCAGTTCAGGGCAGCAGATCTTAGGTTAGTACAGGACGCTGTGACTCTCCAAATGGCTAGGTTCTTCCCAGGGAAGATCTTTCTGCCTCACTTAATGTGGCTGTAGAGGAGCCAAGAGCCTTCTCTCTCATGCAGACTCAGGAGAGCCCTGAAACTCCTCAAGGTCCGCCACAGGCCATAACTCTGAGCATCGGGGTCCCGAGTGTGCGTGTGTGTATGTGTGAAAGAGAGAGAGAGAGAGAGAGAGAACCAGGAGAGATGATACAGATGACATGGAAAGTGTCCAAAGTGTGTCTATAAGGAACAGTGTCGGTGTTCACTCAATTTTTCATTTGCTCACTTGCCCATCACACATGTATGCAGCTGGGCACATTGGCACGAGCCTGTAATCCCAGTTACTTGGAAGGCTGAGGCAGGAGGATGGAAGGTTAGCGGCCAGCTATAGCAATTTAGTAAGAACTTGTCTCAAAATAAAAAATAAGCCAGAGCCAGGTGTGGTGGCCCATGCCTGTAATCCCAGTACTTGGGAGGCTGAGACAGGAGGATTGCAGGTTCAAAGACCGTCTCAGCAAGTAGTGAGACTCTCATCAACCTAGTGAGACCCTGTTTCCAAATAAAAATAAAAATCGGGCTGGGGGTGTAGCTTGTAGAATGCCCCTGGGTTCAATTCCCAGTGCCACAAACAAATAAGAATGGCCCTGGGTTCAATCCCTAGTGCCTAAATAAATAAATAAATGGGCTGGGGCGTAGCTCAGTGGTAGTGCATCCCTGGGTTCCATCCCCAATACCACACAATAAATAATAAATAAATAAATAAAATAATAAAATAAAAAGGATTGGGGGTGTAGCCCAGTGGTAGAGTGCCCCTGGGTTCAATTTCCAGTACAGAAAAAAAAAAAAAAAAGAGCCAAAGAGCTAGGTGTGGTGGCACATGCTTGTAATCCCAGTATTTGGGGGAGTACTTAGGAGGCTGAGACAGGAGGATTGCAGGTTCGAGGCCAGCCTCAGCAACTTAGTGAGGCCCTCTGCAACTTAATGAGACCCTGTTTCAAAATAAAAATTAAAAAAAATAGGGCTGGTGGTGTAGCTCAGAGGTAGAACTCCCCTGGGTTCAACCTCCAGTACCACACATACACACACACACACACACACAAAAAAAAAAAAAAAAAGATGCAGAAACACAGAAGAGACTCAGGCGCATGGTCTACTTTCAGGGAGCCACATTCTAGGGTATGTGTGAGGAAACCCACATAAGCGGGCAGACACTCTATGTCTTCATGAAGGGATTCCTGAGGGGACAGGAGAGCGTGACGGAAGGAGCAGCTCCCAGAGGAGGACTTGTGAGGACTGAGAATCTATCCTGGCTTCTGGGAGACAAGCTGCTGCGGGTGCATATGTTAGTGAAGGCAGAAGCAGCCTGCACGCTGTCCCTGCCTCTGCACGACATAGGGTGGGCTCCCTTCCTTGAATCCCAAGTGTGGCCTGGCTTTTTTTTTCTTTTTTTCTTTTTTTTTTTGCAGAACTGGGGATTGAACCCAGGGGCATTCTACCTCTGAGCTAGACCCCCAGTCCTTTTTTTTATTCTTTATTTTGAAACAGGGTCTCACTAGGTTACGGAGGGCCTCACTAAGTAGCTGAGGCTGGCCGCGAACCTGGATCCTCCTGTCTCAGCCTCCCAAGTACTGGGATTACAAGCATGCGCCACCACACCCAGCTTTTTTTCTTTTAAATAGGGTCTTGCTCAGTTGCTGAGGGTCTCACTAAGTTGCTGAGGCTGTCTTCGAACCTGTGATCCTCCTGTTTCATCCTGCCAAGTACTGGGACTACAGGTGGGCGCTACCACTCCGGCTCCTTTTGGTCTTAATACTTTGTGGAATCCCCTGCTAGACCAGAGCTACTCAAGGGTGGGGCCAGCTGGGTGTGGTGGTGCACGCTTGTAATCCCAGTATTTGGGAGGCTGAGACTGGAGGATACGGGTTCGCGGTCAGCCTCAGCTACTTAGTGAGACCTGGTTTCAAAATAAAGGAGTAAGCCAGTACTTTGGGAGCTGGAGGGAGACCGGAGGATCCGGGTTCGTGGCCAGCCTCAGCTCTTTCTCTCTCTCTCTCTCTCTCTCTCTCTCTCCCTCTCTACCTAGTGAGGCCCTCCGCAAC